>CM050168.1:235890121-236145121 GCA_027410445.1 Discoglossus pictus | reverse complement strand
TTATGCTGTGCTGCAAAAAATCGATAAATACATTCAGTATATTATACTGTGAGCTTGCAGAACATATTAGTACTGCCATTCAGGTAAATGTGGAATTCCCTCAGTGGGATGGGGTGAGGTCATTACCAAGGTGTTGGCTCCATCCAGCAGAGGGCTGAGTAAGAAACAAATAGTAAAGTCTGGAGGGGAGAGACAGAGGCAGATTGCACTTGGAAGAAGACGAGCTATGAGATAAGGTAAGACAGTAAAGGGAAGGTGCATGAAATAGAAAATATTTGGATATAACCTTAAAGGACCACTGAAGTGTCATAATTATTGAATTGAAGTGTCATAATTATTGAATTATCTTTTAAAATACGTGACTTGAAATATCTACACAGTTTAAAATAAATAAATATATTTTAACTATTGGACTCAGCTTTAATGAGGACAGTTTTGTTTTTGTCTAAATAAAAACATTAAAGCTGGGAGGAACAGTGGATTTGGATACAATCTCTTTTCAGTTCTGTATTTCTTTTTCTGAATTCCTGTCTTTCTTATAGACCCCCACTGCGATATTACATGTATCATATATATCAACTGAAGTTCCAAATGCTTTAATACCCACTTACACGTCACTATATAACCATCCGACCATGTCTTTTGGATGTCATCGTTATTAAAATACTTGAGTATTTTTTTTTTGTGATTAGAAAGATTTAACAATTAAAAAATTATGTTATTGTTAACGATTTACCCCCGAGGAATGCTTTTCTTCATTATGATCCCCATTGCTACTCACAATAAATTGCTGTTAATAATAACATTAGATCTTTCAGTTAATTGATACATCAAATTTAAATTTTAAAACAATTAAAGGCACTTCCACATAGAATAATTAATATTTAAACTAACTATAAGTATGTGTATTTTATGTCTACTCTACATTTCTTCAATAAATGGGACATTTTTTTGTTTCACTTACGGAAAGTAATTTTAGATTTCAGCCTCAAATTAATATAAATACGGACTGTGATTAATATGTCTCCGATTTAAAAATCTAAGGAGTATTAGGAAATATTTGATGGAAATGTCATTGGGTTAATGGGATTAAGATACTGAGGTTTATCTGTAATGCAAACTGGAGCATTATATGCTGGAAGGGTAAAGTCCTTTTTTATAGAGTGATTTGTATTAGTTGTTCGATTTTATACACTGGATAATGTTTGCAAATGTTTATATACTGTATTAACCATTTAACCATTTATCTACTACTGATATAAATGTGTTGTCCCATGCGTGTGCATATTTAAAGGACGACTGTAATGCTCTGGCTGTCATGGGCATGGGTAGTTATTTTGTGCAGACAAGTGGACTCAATGCCTTATCAGTAATTAATGACCTTTATCTCTCATTAACAAAATATATTATTCTTGGTTCATGGGTCGATCCATGGCTGGATTACCCATTAGGCCAACTAGGGTGTGCTTTCCTTTGATGGTGCCACCTAAAAAAAAATGTTCCTAGCTTAAAAAATGCAAAATGCTGCAGTTCATAGACTCTTTCTCCTGTGCATCTCTGTCTCTCCCTCTCTCTTTCCTGTCTCTCTCTCTCTCTCCTGTCTCTCTCTCTCTCTCCTGTCTCTCTCTTGTCCCCCCCCCCCCATGTTGCTAGGTATATACTAGCCCCGTGTATCTATTTACTTTTATGTTCTTTATTTTATTAGGAAGTGCTTATAGGCTCTTTTTCTGTCTAAAATGTTACAAACAGTTCCTAATCAGTTTCATCCATCTGCAGCTTATGAAGACCATGTACTTCTAAGTACAGGGGTTGCACTGTCTCATAGTAACCCATCACTGGCAGCATTCTTGAATGTGCTACTGAGAGAGGTCACTGATAGGCTAATTTGAAAAACTGCACTTTACATTGTGCACTGCACATTCACATATAAGCTGCATGAGCCCACACAGGGCAGACCCACACAGGTACAAATTGTATGACTTTAGGCAGAAAAAAACTTACTTTTAAGCACACCTTATTAAAAAAAAAAGAATTTAAAAGTAAATCGGTTGGCAGAACATTATATCTCAGTTTGCCCTCTCATTATTTGCATTATTATCAGGTACGTAAATAGCTTACAAGGCAGTTGTATGTGGTTAACAAACACAGGACAAAGAGGATCAGCATAACATATATATTTAAATTAAATATATTATAAACATATTATATATATTTATATATATATATATTTGGATATATATTTATATATAGTATATATCTATCTAGAAAAATTATATACAGTATATATATTATATCTAGCTCTACACTATATGTTGGCGCGTTACAAATAAATAATAATACATATATTTACATATTTTACATACATTTTATTGCCGTCATTTTTGACAGGTAAGTCACTAGTTTATATATATATATATATATATATATATATATATATATGTATATATATATATTATATTTTTATTTATAGATATTATGTATATATATATATATATATATATATATATCCAAAAGCAAGGTCTTCACTAACTAAAAACTTCTGTAAAAAAATATGCTGTGTGCTTATATAGAGCCCTTTAGAATTTACTGAATCCCAATTTAATAAGGCTGATAGTGTTACCGACAAACTTGCAATTACCACAACTATTATATGTGATAAATATATATATATATATATATATATATATATATATATATATATATATTATATCTAGCTCTACACTATATGTTGGCGCGTTACAAATAAATAATAATACATATATTTACATATTTTACATACATTTTATTGCCGTCATTTTTGACAGGTAAGTCACTAGTTATATATATATATATATATATATATATATATATATATATATATAATATATTTTTATATATAGATATTATGTATATATATATATGAGTTTAGTTAGTGAACTTCTATCCAAAAGCAAGGTCTTCACTAACTAAAAACTTCTGTAAAAAAATATGCTGTGTGCTTATATAGAGCCCTTTAGAATTTACCGAATCCCAATTTAATAAGGCTGATAGTGTTACCGACAAACTTGCAATTACCACAACTATTATATGTGATAGATTTATATTTATATATATATATATATATATATATATATATATATATATATTTATTTAAAGGGTCAGTGTAACTTTGAAATCAATAAAGAATAATTATTTTGGGATTTATGGCATGTTTATGCTGTGCTGCAAAAAATCGATAAATACATTCAGTATACTATACTGTGAGCTTGCAGAACATATTAGTACTGCCATTCAGGTAAATGTGGAATTCCCTCAGTGGGATGGGGTGAGGTCATTACCAAGGTGTTGGCTCCATCCAGCAGAGGGCTGAGTAAGAAACAAATAGTAAAGTCTGGAGGGGAGAGACAGAGGCAGATTGCACTTGGAAGAAGACGAGCTATGAGATAAGGTAAGACAGCAAAGGGAAGGTGCATGAAATAGAAAATATTTGCATATAACCTTAAAGGATCACTGAAGTGTCATAATTATTGAATTATCTTTTAAAATACGTGACTTGAAATATCTACACAGTTTAAAATAAATAAATATATTTTAACTATTGGACTCAGCTTTAATGAGGACAGTTTTGTTTTTGTCTAAATAAAAACATTAAAGCTGGGAGGAACAGTGGATTTGGATACTATCTCTTTTCAGTTCTGTATTTCTTTTCTGAATTCCTGTCTTTCTTATAGACCTCCACTGCGATATTACATGTATCATATATATCACCTGAAGCTGCCAAATGCTTTAATACCCACTTACACGTCACTATATAACCATCCGACCATGTCTTTTGGATGTCATCGTTATTAAAATACTTGAGTATTTTTTTTTTGTGATTAGATAGATTTAACAATTAAAAAATGATGTTATTGTTAACGATTTCCCCCCGAGGAATGCTTTTCTTCATTATGATCCCAATTGCTACTCACAATTAATTGCTGTTAATAATAACATTAGATCTTTCAGTTAATTGATACATAAAATTTAAATTCTAAAACAATTGAAGGCACTTCCACATAGAATAATTAATATTTAAACTAACTATAAGTATGTGTATATCATGTCTACTCTACATTTCTACAATAAATGGGACATTTTTTTGTTTCACTTACGGAAAGTAATTTTAGATTTCAGCCTCAAATTAATATAAATATGGACTGTGATTAATATGTCTCTGATTTAAAAATCTAAGGAGGATTAGGAAATATTTGATGGAGATGTCATTGGGTTAATGGGATTAAGATACTGAGGTTTATCTGTAATGCAAACTGGAGGATTATATGCTGGGAGGGTAAAGTCCTTTTTTATAGTGTGATAAGTATTAGTTGTTCGATTTTATACACTGGATAGTGTTTGCAAATGTTTATATAATGTATTAACCATTTAACCATTTATCTACTACTGATATAAATGTGTTGTCCCATGCGTGTGCATATTTAAAGGACGACTGTAATACTCTGGCTGTCATGGGCATGGGTAGTTTTTTGTGCAGACTCAATGACTTATCAGTAATTAATTACATTTATCTCTCATTAACAAAATATATTATGCTTGGTTCATGGGTGGATCCATGGCTGGATTACCCATTAGGCCAACTAGGGTGTTCTTCCCTTTGATGGTGCAACCTTAAAAAAAAATTCCTAGCTTAAAAAAATGCAAAATGATGCAGTTCATAGACAGAAATATTTTATTATATCTTTTCATGTGACAACATTGAAGAAATGACACTCTGCTACAATGTAAAGTAGTAAGTGTACAGCCTGTATAACTGTGTAATTTTGCTTTACCCTCAAAATAACTCAACCACAGCCATTAATGTCTAAACTGTTAGCAACTAAAGTGAGTACACCCCTAAGTGGAAATTTCCAAGTTGGGCCCAAAGTGTCAATATTATATGTGGCCACCATTATTTTCCAGCACTGCCTTAACCCTCATGAGCATGGAGTTCCCCAGAGCTTCACAAGTTGCCACTGGAGTCCTCTTCCACTCCTCCTTGATGACATCACAGAGCTGTTGGATGTTAGAGACCTTGCACTCCCCCACACCTTCCATTTGAGGATGCCCCACAGATGCTCAATAGGGTTTAGGTTTGGTGATATGCTTGGCCAGTCCACCACTTTTACCTTCAGCTTCTTTAGCAAGGCAGTGGTCGTCTTGGAGGTGTGTTTGGGGTCGTTATCATGTTGGAATACTGCCCTGCGGCCCAGTCTCCGAAGGGAGGGGGTCAGGCTCTGCTTCAGTATGTCACAGTACATGTTGGCATTCATGGTTCCATCAATGAACTGTAGCTCTCCAGTGCCGACAGCACTCTTCTTCAATAAATCTTTGTATATTAAATCATTCAGTCATGTCCGACTCTCCGTGACCCTATGGACCACAGCATGACAGGCACATTTATTGTTATGTTTCTGGTCATGCTTATCCATAAGGTTTTCATGGCAACGTTACTGGAGTGGGTTGCCAGTTCCTTCTCCATTGGACCGCGATTTGTCTGATATCTGTGTTATGACCTGCCCACCTTGTGTGACCCTACATGGTATAGCTCACAACTTCTTCGAGGTGCACAAGCCCCCTCACCACAACAAGGTAGCAATCCAGAAGGGAAATACATTTTTACTTCATATCAAAAAGCAATTGATTTTTCTGTCCTCACATGAGAACCTTTATCAAAGTTAATCCATTTTACATCCATGCAAGTTTATACACCCCCATTACGGGACTGCAACCCATTATATATAACTCCATCGCCAGACTATTGCACCCTCTTGTGGTACCAGCACTCCATCTGAAAAAAATATTTTCACACAACAACAAATTAAAAGTCCTCCTTATTACTGGAACATTTTATTATTATTATCTTTTATTATTATCTCCATTTATATCGCGCCAACATATTCTGTAGCGCTGTACAGGGGTTTAGTACATGGCAAAAAACATACTTAACACCTTATAAAGAATGGAGGGCCCTGTTTTTGAGCTTAGAATCAAATGTACATATTATAGATATAACAACAAGGAATATATATCTCCGTAGTGTTTAACACTAATATCTCATTTGTACAGAAGTGAACAGGAAAAAAAAAAAGGGACAGAGAAACCTGATTAACAACCTTACACTAATATGTGCAAGAGGACAGCTAATCCTAATGGCTAGGAGGGAGAGGGGCCGACTAGAATCCCTTCGGGCACATCCCCGTGACAGGCGCCACATGTTACTATCCCTATCTACACTGAACTTGCAAGAACAATTGTAATTAATAAAAGTAGCAATGCGGGTGGCAGCATTTTCAGGGATTGTCAGGTTACGTATATGCCCTCCCATTCTCACTTAGCTGCTAGAACTCGCACAGCTAGGCTTCTTAGGTGCATTTGGACCTGCAAATATACTATAGGGTCATACATTAGTTTATCCAGTGCCTGTAATTTTGTGACCATTTGCCATATTGTATATAGCAGTACACCTGTTGAGGGGTATAATTCTAGCAATATTAGGATGGCCATTGATTTTATTATTTGGGATTTTATCCAATAATGTTAATTTTACAAAGTATTAAAAAAGGTTATATTTTAATTAATTAGGTGGCACATATTAGTGTAAGGTTGTTAAGCAGGGTTCTCGGTATGTTTTTTTTTTATCTCCTGTTCACTTCTGTACAAACATATTATAGAGCATATTAAATTCCTCAGCAATATTACTCTCTGTGGGCATTCAAATAAAAACATTGTACTAGCTGTTTTATAGTTAAACATTTATGAGCAATAAAATTTGCAGTTAGTGGCAAGCCAGATAATGGAGGGCCCTGCAGCAAAAAAATATTTTGTCCCCGGCCAAATGGGGGTTGTAAAAGTTTCTCACCCCCCCCCCCCCCCCATGGTACAAATTGGTATCCCATCATGCCCCTCTTGACAACCCCATCTCATAATAGTCCCCATTCCTCTTCTCCCCTTACACATTTATTCTTATATACAGTGAGGGAAAAAAGTATTTGATCCCCTGCTGATTTTGAACGTTTGGCCACTGACAAAGAAATGATCAGTCTATAATTTTAATGGTAGATGTATTTTAACAGTGAGAGACAGAATAACAAAAAAAAAAAAAAAAAGAAAAATGCATGTCAAAAAGGTTATACATTGAGCTGGCTTTGAAAATGAAGTTTGGCAACTTTTTTCCTGAGATTTGCTTCTGAACCAGAACAAACAACATGCCTACTTAAGGATTGTGCACAGGAGGACCCAGCTGGTTTTAAAAATCAAGTTTGGAAACTTTTTCTTCTGAGATTTGCCTGAAGCCTAAAGGGCTTGGAGTCAAAGTCTGCCCACACTCATATTGACAAAGTATAACAAGGTAAGAAACAAAAGCTAACATGCTTGCACAGATACCCTCTAATCTGGGGATGCTAAGAGCTAAAGTGATGAACCACTAAGGAGTACCTAACAATTTTAACCCCAGTGCCTGCACAGTGTTTAAGGCCTAGAAGCAGGGTACAGAGAGCTGTTAAACAATAAGCTAGCCCCCCAGGGGTTAAAGGAAAGCCATAATCTGGTGATTTACAGTAATCTAGGACTATAAACCCCAAAGAAAAACCATTGTGATTTGTTATCTCTACAGTACATTCTCGACAGAACTGTCTTTTATCAAACATAGTGGCTGGGAATTACTCCAAGGGCTGGAAGACTTGCTGTGGGGTGGACAGCACAACCCAGGGTGGCACGCCCAACATGTTTTGGACAAAGGTCTGAACATAACAACTTGATAGAAATAGCTCACTTAATTGGTCTGCACAACTCCATCTAGTGGGCAAATTTCAGGCCTGCAAATTCAGACCTGCAACAATAAAACTACACCACACTGCCATCTGGTGGGAATAAAAAGTATTTACAGCTCTATACAACATTAACTGAGAGCTATAAGGCCTTCCAGTTAACCACTCCCTGCACCCCTCATCATTACCTGCTCCTCTCAGCTATCTCATGGGACTTTTTTCTCCCACGCTTTCTCACCAGCCAAGTCTTCCTATCATAATGCCTGAATAGCACTATAAGTGTACCTGAAGGCCCTAATTAGGGCCTAATGACTTGATATGACCAGACTGGAGACCTCTTGGACATGATCCTTATCTAACAATGAAAAATTTGTATCTATACCTGAGGGCACACGGCCTACTGGTGTGTTATGACTGGGACGGGGGCTAAGCGGATATAATCCCTACTTGTTAACAGAAAGAAAGCCTATCCCTGTGCCTCCCTATTGTCAGCCTAGACAGTTTCCTCTCACATTTTTGTGCCTCAGCTTCACCCGCTCAAAACACTATCTTCCTATCCATCATGGGGAAATCTAGCAAGAAAACCCAGCAATCTAGAGGAATTAAGGATCACTTTCCAACACAAGCTCCTCCACCGGCTCCATCTCCGCAGCCAGATCCCACTTCTTCAGACAGCTCGGACATCGAGGATGCCCCGGATTGCCCTCCACATGTGGACTTGACAGATGCGACAGTGGCAAAATTAGATGCTCTCTTACAAGCTCGCCTATCCACGGCGGTCAGGGAAATCAAGCAGGAAATCCAAGACTTGGGTCACCACCTGGAAAACCTAACAGATCAAATTATTGAGTCACAATCTTCTGATAGGCAAGTGATTGACCAACACTCACTGCAAATTTCCACCCTTGAAGCCAAGCTAGAAGATCTGGAGAACCGCTCGAGACGATTCAATGTTCGCTTCCGCGGCATTCCTAAAGCGGTAACTAATCTTCTGCCGTACCTGCAAACAACTATTCAGTCCATTTTACTGACGCCCCCAGAGTCAGCTTGGGAAATCGAGAGAGCTCATAGAGCCTTGGGAGGTCCCCCGAACTCTGATCAACCGAACAATGTTTTGGTCCGCTTTCTCCGCCAGAATGCAAGAGACCTTCTTCTACAGGAAGCCAGAAAGTCCCCCGCCATTGTGGGTCCAGACGGCTCCGCAGATTTATGCGGATCTAGCACCATCTACGCTCTGGAAACGTAAACTCATGAAGCCCGCAATTTCAATCCTCATTCACAACAAAATTAAATATAGATGGGGCTTCCCATTCAGCTTCTCCTTTCAAGTGGGCTCATCTGCTTATACAGCTTTCTCACTGGAAGAATGTATGGCTTTCCGGGCTCAACTCAATCTAGCCCCAGATCCTGGACTGTCGGAACCCCCAAACCATCTGGACCCCAGCTCGGTGGAACCTGCAAAAATGCCTCTTTCTCAACGCCCGACTACGCAAGGGGTGACAGTCTCGAAACCTAAGCGACCCTGGAGGCCTTCCCGAATAGAGGTCACACCAAACGTCTCTACTCATCTTTCTAAACCTTCGCTGGACATTCCTAGTAATCCGGTTTTGCGTTACTCACGCACGAAAATCTAATTTTGGATCTCTTTCCCTGATATTCATCAATGACTATTTAAGACTTGCAATTCGGAGTCATTACTCTAGGCTTGCACTTCCCAGTAGGATATGCTGAACTCCTACATACTTTCCAAGGCAACTTTGGAACTTTAGATTACTTGGTTCTCTTACCCACACCAAGTCGACTTCCCCTGGACCAGGTTTGGTATGCCTCCTATGGTCATTGTCCCTGAGAGTCAGATCTTAAACTGTATCCACTATACGCCTTCAAATAGGAAGGGGGTTAAAGCCCTTTCTCCTGTACAAGGCAACATCAAGCTCATTTGGATCTTTCCATATAAGTTAGACCCGTGGTGGATCCACTAACCTTTTCCAGAAAGGCCCCAGCCCTAGTCTCCACTCACCCCTAACCCCCCCCCGGCATTGGGCTGGCCTAAACCGGGATCCCTCAGGCCCCTCAATTTAAATCCAATCTTAGACTCGAAAACACCTCCTACCCGGCAGTTTGTAACTACTGGCCGGGCCCCTTCAGGTCCATTAATTTAAGCTTAATACACGCTTGGACCTATACTTTGCCCCACCTCACTAGTAGGGATTCCAAGGTTGGGGAGATACCCCCCCTTGCCCTCGGCACTTTGTGTGCCTTAAGTTATTTAGTGAGGATTTACCTCCACTATACTGTTGTTGTTTTTTATATTGTTTAATACAATGTTAATTTTTGGGATATTTTCTCAATGTTTTAAACTGTTCTTTTTGTCTCTATTATCCCCTGCATCCTGGGCTGTCTGGCTTCGGTCCTTCGATCCTCCTCCGCCTCTGGTCCTCGGCCGCCATGTGCTTAGCGGCGGTCTCAACATCTTCCTGAGCATTCATTACTCCCACAGGTACAATGACTGACACTTCTTTCACCTTTCTCACTCACAATGTTAAAGGGTTTAATTCCCCATTTAAAAGGCGTAAAGCGTTTATCTCATATAAATCACTTCGATTTATGCAGGAAACTCATTTTGCGAAAGGAAAAACCCCCTCTTAGTTACACAAATCATACCCTACTTCATTAACTCAATTTGTCCCACTAAGAAGGCAGGCGTGGCTATACTACTCCATAAAGACTTCCCTTTTACCGTGGAGAGTAAAAAAAATTTAGCCAGAGGGCAACTACATTTTACTAACAGGATCCCTTCTGAATACTAGGATCTCTCTTATAGCTCTGTACTCCCCCACTACCCCCCCCCCCCCCCCCCATAATACTCTCATTAAACTCCTTGCTCATCTCAAATAAATAGATACAGGCAAAATCATTCTAGGGGGGGATATCAACTTAGCTCTAGACCCTAGCATGGATAGGTCCTCTAAGTCCCAGGGAGATAAACTCTCCAAAAAACGTAAGCACATCCAGAGACTGCTCGAGGAGCTTCATCTGCTGGATACTTGGAGACTGAAACATCAGGGAGAAAGGGACTACACGTTTTATTCCCCAGTGCATGGCTCATACTCCAGAATAGATACATTGCTAATGGATTCATCTTTGTCGGATGGCTTAGTTGCCTCTGAAATACGCCCCTGTCCCTGGTCCGACCACTCTGTGGTCCACATGTCCCTTGATTTTGGTACTGTATACAAACCCCCATATACATGGAAGCTTAATGACATGCTCCTCTCAAATCAAACCTTTCAGGACCAGGTAGCCTCGGACTTCAGCTAATACTTCTTAAATAACCTGACCCCAGGAGCGGATATAGGGTGGGTTTGGGCAGCACATAAAGCTGTTATTAGGGGCTCTTGCATTAAACTATCTGCTGCATACAAGAGACAAAAAAGGAAAGTTGAGATCAGAGCGTCACTTTTAGCTTTAGAAAGCTAACCAGACCAATCCCTCAACCCAACTCCGTAAACAAATAGACCTATTATGAGCAGAATTGGATTTAATACTTTCAGCGCAAACTGAAAAAGCATTGAGATGGACGGGCCATAAATTTTACACAAAAGCTAACAAACCGGATTCTCTACTTGCTAGAAAATTAAAAGGGAAGCTAGCCCATTTACAAAAAATTCAAAATCAAAAGCCCCTCTGGGAACATCACTTATAGCCCAAATGAGATTAAAGAAACCTTTACTACCTTTTTTCAAAAGCTCTATTCATCCACGCTGAAGCAACATACTAATCAAATCTCCACCTTTCTTGAGTCCTACGATATTCCACATATATCGGCTCAAGAGAGAGAGGGTCTGAACTATTTAATTACGGTTGAGGAAGTTTTGGAGACAATTAAAAAACTGAAATTAGGTAAAGCCCCAGGTCCGGACGGATTTTCTAACTTGTACTACAAAAAAATTGCGGAAATTTTAACTCCCCACTTGGTGAACTTATTTAATGCGATCTTAGACGTTCACAACATTCCACCCGAATTGAACCAAGCAGACATGGTCTTCTTTCCAAAGGAGGGCCGAGACCCTTTGGAGGTTAAAAATTACAGGCCTATATCGCTACTAAATGGGGATGTAAAATTACTTGCTAAATTGATGGCCGATAGAATTTCTAAATTTCTGCCCTCACTAATCCATAAGGATCAAGTGGGTTTCATGCCCTTTATGCAAGCGGGGGATAATATTAGATGGATTCTGGATACCATGCACTGGGCGGGTAAATACCGTACCCCCTTATGCCTTCTAGCCCTGGATAATGGAGAAGGCCTTTGACTCTCTAGAATGGCCCTACTTAAGAGCAGTATTGTCGAAATTCGGCCTTACAGGATGTTTTATGAACATGATTAATAGCTATTATAAATCCCCTCAAGCAGTCCTAAAACTCCCTGGCGAAGCAAAGGCTTCATTTATAATTCAGAGGGGGACCAGACATGGCTGCCCTCTATCCCCTTTACTCTTTGCTCTAGCCGTTGAACCTTTAGCTCAGGCTATTAGATCAAGCGTAGACATTAAAGGCATAAATAAAGGCCACCATCACTTTAAGTGTGCCTTATTCGCAGATGATGTCCTCTGTACATTGGCAGATCCCTGCACTTCAGTCCCTGCCCTCTTTTACCTACTGGGAACATTCAGTAAAGTCTCTGGGCTCCACATAAACGTGGATAAAACAGAATTTCGAAATATTGCCTTACCCCCCTCAGACTTAACCTTTTTGCAACAGCACTTTAATTTTAACTGGCACTCTAACCATATTAAATATTTAGGTGTGAATCTCACCCGTAACACCGCACATCTTCACAAATCCAACTATACGGCCATCTACAAAACATTCACCCAAAAAACCTTTGCCCTCCAACCATCTGGCACCAGTGACTCTAACATGAGTATAAACATCATGCATGGGGGGACATTGTAGGGGATATATCCATGTCTAGGGGTACATACACGTTTAATACTTTATCTATACAGATGGATCTGTCACACATGGATTTAGACAAACTACAACGCCAAGTCTTTAAATTTATATGGCAGAATAAATCACATTGTATCTCTAAATCAACTATGTTCATCCATAAATCAAAAGAAGGTCTCTCCTTCCCTAATTTGAAATTATATTTTAAAGCGGCACAATTGGCCTTTGTTCCAATTGCGCACTTCCCTATTCACCAACCTCTTTGGATATTTATTGAGAACTTTATGATGGCCCCATATACGTGGGATTCCATTCCATGGATCCCAAACCCACTAATATGCTTGGGTAAATTGGACAGTCCGTATATAAAGCATTCCTTAAATATTTGGTCATGGGCTGTCCGCAAATTTCAGCTGATCCCGAAGTACCCCACTCCTAATCCCTTAATACCCAATCCCAGATTCCCGGATACTCTCCCTGCAACCTCTTTATTATGGTGGAAATCCCATAATCTACTGACGGTGAATTCCTGGTATCGAGATAGTACTACCTACCTAACATACACTCAACTAAAAGAAGAATTCAATATCCCCATTCAGGAACATTATACATTTTGTAGATTTAAATACTTTCTCTCCATGTTAGAAAATACACTAGATAAGCCGACTTCAAATTGGTTTACTAGGTTATGCCTGTCTGCTCCTCTTACAAAAGGTATTGTGGGTATCCTATATGATACTTTTAACTCCCCTCCCGCTACCCCCCTCCCAAAATATATGCAGAGATGGGAAGAAGACTTAAATGGCAAGTGGGATATGGGGACTTGGAAGAACTCTTGGCGAACCCTTACCAGGGGATCTTTGAGCAGTAATATTCTGGAGACCTCTATTAAGGTTCTTCATAGGATATATATCACCCCAGACAAACTATTTAGATGGAAACGCTCCCCTAATCCTAATTGCTTTAGAGCTTGTCAGATTCCTGGGACCTTTTTCCACACTTGGTGGTCATGTCCCCTGGTTCAGTCTCTTTGGACCAAGGATTTCCACTTAGCTTCAACTATATTTGGCACCCCTGTTAGAGCTAAGGCGTACATAGGCCTGTTAGGGCACTTTGTCCCCTCACTATCAAAATATCAAAATAGACTCCTTCAGTACTTCATGCTAGCAACAACGAGTCATATAGCCAGGCAATGGAAATCTCCCACTCTTACTTTACAATCTGTCATCCATAAGATGAACTACATTGCTTTAAATGAAAGGCTAACCCATTTACTGGAGGGCCGTATGCCTATTTTTCTCCAGATATGGAATCCCTGGATTCATTCTCCCTATAGCACGTGAAGTCTTTTTAATTAACATTGTGCTATATTTTGCTAATTCTTACATTGAAGCTGTGGACCGGGGACTGGAGGAGGCGGGACGGGCGGAGGATCCGAGCTGGTAACCAACAGGACTTATACTTCAATAGCCTTGAGACAAAAATTTGTTTTCAAATTTAAATGTGTAGTCAACAATGCTTTTTATTTTTCTCATTTATTATACTGTTTTAGCTCAATTATAGTTATATTGTGTCTATACAACATAGTTAGTTTTTTGTTTTTCTTTTCTGTTTGTTTCTTACTTAGGCTCTGGATGTTTGCTCTGCTAGACCGAGCCTACCAAACTGTTTTATTTTAGGAAAACTTTTTCCTTACCTAAGTTTTTCCCATTTTCTAACCTGGCTACCCTTAGACCTTCCCACAAGTGGGGATAGATCTTTTTGGTTAACTTGATTTCGACTATTATATGGTATCTTCTTATGGTGTAATGTAATGTTAACTTCTTTCTTTTCCCCCCCAATTGTGTATGACTGTATGTTAAAAATGTCAAACTGCTACTTGGCTTTTATGTTATCCTCCGGTTTATTTGGTTACCTAATAAAAACCTTTGAAAAAAAAAAAAAAAAAGGTTATACATTGATTTGCAGGTCAATGAGTGAAAAAGTATTTGAAACCCTATCAATCAGCAAGATTTCTGGCTCCCCGGTGTCTTTTATAGAGGTAATGAGCTGAGATTAGGAGCACTCTCTTGACCACAAGAACACCATGCCCACCGTCAAACATGGAGGTGGAAAAATTATGCTTTGGGGGTGTTTTTCTGCTAAGGGGAGAGGACAACTGCACCGCGTCAAAGGGACGATGTACCTGGCCATGTACTGTCAAATCTTGGTTGAGATCCTCCTTCCCTCAGCCAGGGCATTGAAAATGGGTCGTGGATGCCAGCATGACAATGACCCAAAACACACAGCCAAGGCAACAAAGGAGTTGCTCAAGAAGAAGCACATTAAGGTCCTGGAGTGGCCTAGCCAGTCTCCAGACCTTAACCCCATAGAAAATCTGTGGAGGGAGCTGAAGGTTCGAGTTGCCAAACAGCAGCCTCGAAACCTTAATGACTTGGAGAGGATCTACAAAAAGGAGTGGGACAAAATCCCTCCTGACGTGTGCAAACCTGGTGGCCAACTACAAGAAACGTCTGACCTCTGTGATAGCCAACAAGGGTTTTGCCACCAAGTACTAAGTCGAAGAGGTCAAATACTTATTTCCCTCATTGACCTGCAAATCAATTTATAACTTTTTTGACATACATTTTTTTTTTTTTTTTTACTCTGTCTCTCACTGTTAAAATACACCTACCATTAAAATTATAGACTGATAATTTCTTTGTCAGTGGCCAAATGTTCAAAATCATCAGGGGATCAAATACTTTTTCCCCTCACTGTACGTATACTATCTCTATATAGCAGTCAGTGTTTCTCAGCGGCCATCTTTACATAGCTCCCACCCCTCTTAGCATCCACCCCTAAGTAGCACCCAGTTGTTGTCAGCATCTATCGCCTCTCAGCATCCATTCCCACACAGCACCCAATGCCTCAGCACCCACTTCACAGAACCCATCCCCAGTACTTTGCTGTAAACCAGCCCTTGCTCTCTTTCACCTTTTTACTATTTAACAAATTCTACTGTTTGATCATTTTCCCTGTCTGTTTAGCATATGGAGAATATGTAGAGATTATATTAAATTTTTTATTCAAGTTTTTATCAAAAATGTTAAAACACTCCGTTGGGAGGGGGGGGGGGATTTTTGTTTTTTGCACTCTGGCCCTCCATTCTCTAGCTCTAGCAACCTATAGATTAACATACACCTTTATAACCAAAAAGACTACAGAAGAAATGCTATATGTGGAGTTGAATTTAACTGGATGTGAGAAATTATTCAAGTAGTCCACCATTTTCTCATATGACTCAATCGTCTATATATCTTTTAAACAGAATAATATTAACAAAATTTCAAATTTTGCTTGGGATGGTGCCATTACTGTTCCCCCTTAGCGGTACCTGAAACTTGTCTATAGAGCCCATCTATAAAGACTTGTACCATTTTTGGGGGGTTTTAAACTTGCATTTATGTAAAATGCATTAACCTTGATAAAGGGTTCATGTGATATATATATATATATATATATATATAAATATATATATATATATATATATACACACACATACACAGTAGACTCTCAGTTATCTACAACTCTCAAGCAAACAGAAAAAACATTATATACTGTACTTTAAATTAAAAAAAATAATTTTACAGGGCTCAACAAATGCCAGGAGCCAGGTTGTCATGCCACAAAATGCTTACAGGCACCTAGATTTCATCCACTGTACATCTCTGTTCCAGTGTTACCTGGAAGCAGACTACATTCCCCGGGGTCAGCACTGCACCCTCCAGCCCAACGTACCTGTGTGTAAGTGAGGAGTGAAAGCTGCTGCTGCTAGAACAGTCCTCACTGACAAATATACTTAGCAGAGTTTTTTTAATTTATGCCTCTTTCATATGTAACTCTCAAGCAACCAGAAACATTTATCCTGCATCTACCAATCCCTGTGGGTGCCAGATAACTGAGGTCTACTGGCTATATATATATATATATATATATATATATATATATATATATATATATACATACAATTGTATATAAATACCTCTCATCTGCTCCACAGTTTGGGGAGTACAAGTTTTTGTTTGTGTAGACAGGCTATTAAACAATTAAAGGAAACATTGGTCCTCAGCAATAACTATTACGAGAGTCAGAGCAAGAATTGCAATAACAATAATGTTGCACGCTATGCAGATATAAATATAATAAAGTTTCTATTGTATTTCAGTAAATTGTACTGCGGAAAAGAAGTTGCACGTCCCACAATAAAAAAAAATAACTACCGGTGGTATAAATAATGGGGTCTGTGTTTAAAAGACGCTCACAAAAAAGCTTTGACATCATTTACTGCCCCATTACCACATCACTCATGGTGACAGAGCACTCAAAGCTCCACAAAGTAAAGAGAATAAATGTCACATAAACAATACACAAACATGCCCAACCACGTTTCATTTTACTGGGAAAAATAAACAGCCAGCACAGTAGTAAAATTCTCCCATTAATGTGAGACAGCTGAGGTTACAAATATGGTATACTTTAAAACTATGTATAATAATATGTACTTTATCAGTTGAACAATATTTTATAAAATGCATTTTCTTCCAGTAAAATAAAATTGAAGTTTGCTATTTTGAGCAATCACAGTTAAACTATATATTAATTAAGAGTCACAACTGATTAGGTAAACTATGGTGTTGTGTCCGATTCTCCATGATCCTCTGAACTGTAGCACTCCAGGTACATCTGTTAGCCACTGCCCCTTTGAGATGCATCAAGCTCATGTTCACTGTTTCAATGACTGCATCTATGCATCTCCCCCTCTGCTGTACTCTTCTTTGTGTACCCTAAATCTTTCCCAGCATCAGAGTATTCTCTAGGGAATCCTGTTTTTTCATTATAGCTTTAGCCTCATGATCAAACCTTCCAGTGAACAGTTTGGCTTCATTTCCTGTAATATGGGATGTTGGGATCGTCTTGCATTCCAAGGGACTCTTAACAACCAGTAAATGTATATAAGGCCATAGGACCATAATTCATATTTTCAAAGGAACTTATCTATTACTGTCTGCAGTAAAATGTAAAGGACAGATGGTTAGTACCATATACTACTCTACATAATGACCGACTACAATGAGTAACTATGTAACTGAGTAGATAACAAGCAAGTTACTGATAGATACATGGACACAAGCACTGGCTGCATCTGGCCCAAAGTCATAGATAAAAAGGAAATAATTTACACTCATTTATGGTATTAACACAGGGGTCTATCATAAATAATTTACAGAGCTTCTAATTCCAAAAGATTTATATTTGTAGTGAACACTGGGTATTTTGATATATATATATATATATATATATATATATATATATATATATATATATATATATATATAAATATATATATACATTTAGTAAATGAATAGTACATCTGTGTTCACATTTGAATGTCTAAAACAAGTTAAAAAGCCTGTTTCCAGCTCCGAATTCAGAGAAAAACAGTTATTACACTGCATTCTGGGAAGCTGAGCTGGGACACGCAAATGTGGCCACAAATGCCTCACTCTTCAATCCATAGCCATTATCAAACATGGCTTTCTTTAAGCTTATGCCTGCTGTATTACACAGCTTTAATGCAAAGCCAAGGTTGGATTATACACAAGCTGAGAATCTTATCCGTGTACAGCTGTTCCAAGTATATATATATATATATATATATATATATATATATATATATACATATATATATATATATACATATATATAAAGAGAGAGAGAGAGAGTTGTGAGGGATCCCAACATCATTTTGCCCAACATTTATTAATTGTGAAAAAGCCTAGTTTTTTAATAAGATTATACATTAACTCCATGGTTATGAAGATTAGAATTAGTAAAAAGTTTAACAGTACATATATCTGTTACAAACTGCTTAACATTTATGACAGAGTGTACAACCACTTCCCAGAAACAGTCTTAGTATGAACTGTTGAGAACCACTGCTCTAAGCTACATATATTAAGATCATAAAGTCTATCCACATACTATTTTTTAAGTCATGCTTCATGTAAATCATCATAATTTGATTGGTTTGTAATATATTGTATATAATTTAGGAATTACAGTATCCGGAGCCTTAAGCTAAATACCTGTCTGACTACTGGTACATAAAGGTATTCAATACTGTGGGTTATTATCTGCTAATGTCTTCTTCTCTTTGCCTCTCCCAAAAAAGCAAATCTGTTACCTCAGGGTGATTTTATTCAGAATTTTTCAGTATAATTGACACTTGAATTCTACAGTATTTCATCCTTATTTATAATTTAGCTTACATTTAAGTGCTTGCATTATCAAGGATTAACTGGCATTGGCAGCAGAGAACGATCGCGCAAGACACTAAAACCAATGCAAATACTTATCATTTGTATTAAATTGATACATGTTTTACCGTTTTATAAGCTTTTTTTATATAACCGTTTACTCTTCAAACAGTTCGCTATAATGGCTGTGAGGAGTTTGGAATTAACAGGAAGAGAGACACATTTGAGAATGATAGAGAATGAAATAGAAGAGAAGACAGTCCTGTTAATGTAAGACAGGCATTGAGAGTACCTAGGTAAAAGATGTAAGAAGTTGGAAGAATGTTTCCATTTAGTAGGAGACAGTAGAAATTTGATAGGGAGGTATTGTGCAATAGTGGTGCTTGTATGGAGTCATTATCTTTATCTAGGGGATGTTTTGTGTCACACTCAGGAATTGAGCAATTGTTGTTTACTGGAGCCTGTAATGGAGCCCGTAAACTAATTTGCTATTCAATTGGCGTCTTTTAGTGAGCCGCTAACGATCTACGGGTTACAGGCTGAAAATCCCTGCGGTTGTCAAAATCGTCACTTACTACCCATCTAAGCCTTTGATCTTTCAAGCCCGCAAAAAAGTTACAATAGCTAAAATCGCAAATCTCTATTCAATTGCTACAATTCCTCAAGGCCGCAAATGTTTTCACACCCGTAAATGGCAAATGTAGAAGAAAATCCTACAGTTACCAGATAGGACTTGCAAGGGGATTCAACACCTGATTGTAGCACTGTAAATGCAAATAAAAAATCAATACTGCACAGATAGGGAAAGTGATGTAAGACATTATAATTAATTGCACAACAGTCTCAAGCTGGCAAATCTGCAATAGAGAATTATTTAGTCTCATTTTGGTGTTATGTATTAACGCCTTGATTCCCAGGATTAATATATCAGACCACCCACATGGACTAGTACAGTATCGCCATTCATTTGTATTATTTTGTACATTGCTGGATTGCGAGTCTGATGGCATATCAGACCTTTAAATGCTAACTGTTTGACGTGTAGCATCCATGTTTTACTGACATAATGATGACGGTCTCATTTACTATTGGCCGTTTCTAAATTGGTAGTTATGGCCTTGCTTAATTGATCATGATCACGCTCTGAAATGCTACATACAATTGCATGGTTTACAGTTTCGGCCCGTAAATTACAGGCTTGTTCTATTGAATCACTCTTTAATCGTAGCAAATTTCAAGCCTGCAGACTTACGGCTTACAGTTGAATAAGGGCCCATGTGTGTAGCAACCTCCAGAATTTCTAAGATCAGAGGAGACCTGTATGAAGCCTCTAAAAGAAGACTTAGAGATGCTGTGAGGGACATGGAGGGAGGGATAGAACAGAGAGAGAGAGAAATGAATGAGAGATAGAGAGAGCATCAAAGAGATGGTAAAGAATTAGGACATAAGGAGGGGGACTTTGCGGGTTGTGCCAGTCATAAAATAGGGTAGACTGGCTAGAGGGAAGCCAGACACGAGAGATTACACAGATTTTACAACATTTTGAAAGGGATTGAAATTTAGCTAGAAATAATTTCTGTCTCCCAAAAAGTTATAACAGGCATATATTAGTATTAATATTAATAACGATATTGGTTCCTGAGATAGGTCACCCTCCAAGCTTCTGTTCATACCACCCGGTGTGTCACAAGCTTCAGAATTTCTAAGAGTTATTCCAGAGCAGAGGAGGCCTGGATGGTGATTTTCAAAAGGCTCCTTAGGTGTGTAGCAAGCATTGTTATTATTATCCTTTATTTATAACGCGCCAACATATTCCGCAGCGCTGTAAATGTAAATATAAATACACAATTATGACAGCATGTGTAGCACTCCAGTGTCTTTGCCAAGAAAACCATTTGGATACGCACAACCAGAAACACAGACAAATGTGCCTGGTGTGCCTTGTCAATATAGTCACCGAGAGTCGGACATGACTGAAGGAGAGAACAACAACAACCCCTGTAGTTGTATAACCTATACAGTCTCGTTGTGTGCTAATACGGCATATTGTGTAGCTCCTCTGCTCTTTCATCACATCTGTTTTCACATACATAAGCTCTGCAATGTTCTTCCTATAAGATCAGTACAGATTTTTCATAGGAATTATTACATAGTTACATAGTTACATAGTATTTAAGGTTGAAAAAAAGACTTTCAGTCCATCAAGTTCAACCTTTTAAGATCTCCTTTGATCTGCAATATGCGGATTAACTATTAATTCATTAGTTGTTAATTAATTATTAATCAATTATTTAATGTTTTTTTTTTTTGTTTCTTTTTTTATTATTATTAATTAGTCTAGAGGAAGGCAAATAGAAAAAAAAAAAAAAAAAAAAAAACAAGCGAGACTTAGCCAAATGTCTAAAGGGGAAAGGTTAAAGATTTGGATCATTACTGTCTCTCTAATTATCCATGATAACCCTGAATACCCTTTTTAATTAGAAATAAATCTAGTCCCCTTTTAAAGTTATCTATCGAATCCGCTGTCACCACCTCCTCTGGTAGAGAATTCCACAGATTAACCACCCTTACTGTGAAGAACCCTTTTCTTTCTTTGAGGTAGAATCTTTTTACTTCTAACCTCAAGGGATGTCCTCTTGTCAGTTGAAAACCTCTTGGCACAAAAAGCTTCCCCGACAAATCTTTATACTGACCCTGGATGTATTTATATAAGGTAATCATATCTCCTCTTAGATGCCTTTTTTCTAGAGAAAATAAGTTTAATTTGATTAGTCTTTCTTCATAACTTAGCCCCTCCATTCCCCTTATTAGTTTGGTTGCCCTTCTCTGTACCTTTTCCAACTCTAAAATGTCCTTTTTATGAAGTGGTGCCCAAAATTGTACTCCATATTCCAAATGAGGGCGTACTAGAGATTTGTATAGTGGCAGAATTATATTTGCTTCCCTGGCTTCTATACCTTTCTTAATACATGCTAATATTTTATTTGACTTTGCAGCTGCTGCTTGGCTTTGAGCACTGTTACCTAGGTGGTTGTCCACAAGCACTCCCAAATCCCTTTCAATATCTGATACACCTAGATTTGCTCCATTAAGATTATAAATTGCATGGCTATTTTTCCTTCCCAGAAGCATAACCTTACATTTATTCGTATTAAATCTCATCTGCCATTTAGATGCCCATTCCTCAATTTTATGTAAATCCCCTTGGAGGGAAAGCACATCATTTAATTACCTTGCACAACTTTCTGTCATCAGCGAAAATGGAGACCCCACACTCCAATCCTACCTCTAAGTCATTAATAAATATGTTAAAAAGGAGAGGACCTAATACTGAACCCTGAGGAACCCCACTTACCACATTAGTCCAATCGGAGTATGTTCCATTTACAACAACCCTTTGCTTCCTGTCTTTTAGCCAGCTCTCAATCCATGAGCAGATATTTACTGCAATTCCTGTATCTCTTAGTTTGCCCAATAGTCTCCCATGTGGCACTGTATCAAAAGCCTTTGCAAAATCCAAAAAGACTACATCCACTGAGTTGCCTTGATCCAGGTTCCTACTAACCTCCTCATAGAAACTAATTAGATTTGTTTGACATGACCTATCCCTCATAAACCCATGTTGACTCCTACTTATAATCCTGTTCAAATAGACATATTCTTGTATATTATCCCTTATTAACCCTTCTAAAAGCTTCCCCACTACAGAAGTGAGGCTCACTGGTCTATAATTCCCCGGATTTGCTCTTGCTCCCTTTTTAAATATAGGTATCACATCAGCTTTTCTCCAGTCATCTGTGTTGAGTGAATCTTGAAAAATTAAATATAATGGTTTGGCTATTACAGAACCCAGTTCCCTTGGTACCCTTGGATGTATTCCATCAGGACCCGGGGCTTTATTAACATTTATTTTTTCCAACCTCTTTTGGATTACTTCCTGTGTTAACCAATTATTTGGCAAAGGTAGTGTAGCCCCATTATGTCGCAGTGTCCCAACCACTGGTACCTCCCTTGTGTATACCGAAGAAAAGAACCTATTTAGCTCATCAGCCTTTTCCTGGTCACTAATTTTCAGACAGCCTGTTTCACATTGTAATGTTCCTATAGCTTCCTTCCTCGCCTTCTTCCCATTAATATACTTAAAAAATATTTTAGGGTATTATGTTACCTAGTGTTGATTTAGTGTCGCTTGACTTTCCAGATTAGTTGCATTTTAGTGATGCTGAGCCCAGTGAGTGGGTGTTTATTTCAACTATTGCATGACATTTACAGAATAAGCCGTGCCTACTGTTGGACTTGACGTCTTACTAATATTTACCCTGTCTGTATCTGAGCAAGCTATCCAAGAGACTTAAAGGAACAATGTGGTTTCATTTTACTATACAATATTTTGTATAACTACATGGGCAAAATCACCACCTGGAACAGACAACAGCAGTTCTTTATCCATAACCTAGACATGTGTATTTAATTAATAGGCACACTTTAATACTTTAACACCTGTCACTATGTCTAAGACCTATAGCTGCATAGATTATTAAAATATGGTGTTCAGTCTCCCTAAGGGTCATTGGCGGGTTCTTGGTCACTGTACAAGGAGTGCATCTACATCCCACTGATGAGGCCCAACAGGCCGAAATGCGTCTGGGGTTTGCTGTTTGCCCGTGTTCAGGGTCGAATTGCCTGGTATTTTGGGGCTGGATCACTCCTCTGTGTAGGACCAGACTGATATACTACAGGAGATTTCTCCTCTGTGAAAGGCACAAGACATCTAAAACAGTGCTGATCTTTGGGTAGGTTATCATACCTATAGGTTTGTTCATTCCAAGATTGATCTCTTCTATTTGCCCAAAAGATGTTTTTTGTCTTAGCAGCATAAAATGAAATCCAAAGTCAACAGTAAATTAATGGTGGATATTCCAAGCAGATATGTCTTAAATGGGCTGTTTGAGCATTTGTTTTGTTTTACATGAATGTTTAAACTAGGTTACTTATTTAATTTATTTATGATATATGTTTTACACTTCAATTGACTCTAAGAAGCCCCCCAGAGTAACAGATTTTTACCTTCTTGATCCCCCTCTTTCTTTCTGTTCTCATTCATAAGAGCTGCCATATTACACAGCTGTGACCTAAGCCCACATACAAAGAAGAGGGCTTCACATTATCACTGATTCATGCTGCTCAGACTAACAACATGTCACTGTCTGCTATTTAGAACCAAGGGAAACTAGTAGTGTGAAGCCCCTCCCTGTGGGTCACAGCTGTGCAACATGGCAGCTCACAGCGAGAAAAAGAAGAAAGGAGGATGTTCCAATTGCTTTAACTCTGGGGGCTTCTTAGAAGCATTTGAAATGTAAATATTATATCACAGATGCATGAACAAAATTAATTAGCCTAGTTAATAAATACAAATAAAAGAAGAAAATGTCTAAAGAGACCATTTAACAAAGTAAAATCACTTGGTGCTCACATCCAATCGCCTCTAACCAATGACTGTGCTGTCATTCTTATGTGCTTCTATATATGCTATACATATACTCTGTTATATATTGAAAAATTATTTTGTCATAGCTTAAAAATTAAAAAAAATATATATCAGTGATTTTAGGGCCCTAGATCTTATTAACTTAGGGATCTTTCCAGTTTCCTTCCCGCCAGCAGTGGGGTGCAGCTGCCACTAGGTAGCACTGAGACTTTGTTCAATTTGTTGCTAGAATTAGAATTAGGGTTTACCGTTAGGGCTTATGATTAGGGTTAGGGTTCACGGTTAGGGTAGTGGCAGATGATAAGCTTTACATAAGTAGTGTCACTATTTTATTATTTAAAGTTTTATGTAAAGTTTATCATCTGCCACTACAATAAACCTAACCCTGAACCCTGACCAACCCTGAAATATAACCCTAACCCCCAACCCTAAACTCTAAGTCTAGCCGTCCCTCTAAAAACAAATTGAACTAAGTTTTGACGTGCCACCACTGCCGGCGGGTAAGAAACAGGAAAGATCATTAGTTATGGAAGGCACATGTTTTTTCCTTGACATTCCCTAAAGAACATGATTAAAAGTAGGAGTCAATATGGATTTATGAGGAATAGGTCATGTCAAACAAATCTAATTAGTTTCTATGAGGAGGTTAGTAGAAACCTGGATCAAAATCCAAAAAGATGTAGTCTTTTGGGATTTTGCAAATGCTTTTGATAGAGTGCCACATGGGAGACTATTGTGCAAACTAAGAGATACAGGAATTGCAGTAAATATCTGCTCATGGATTGAGAGGTGGCTAAAAGACAGGAAGCAAAGGGTTGTTGTAAATGGAACATACTCCGATTGGACTAATGTGGTAAGTGGTTCAGTATTAGGGCCTCTCCTTTTTAACATATATATTAATGACTTAGAGGTGGGACTGGAAAGTAGTGTCTCCATTTTCACTTGACACAAAGTTGTGCAAGGTAATTAAATCAGATAATGATGTACTTTCCCTCCAATGGATTTACATAAAATTGAGGAATGGGCATCTAAATGGCAGATGAGATTTAATATGAATAAATGTAAAGTTATGCACCTGGGAATGAAAAATAGCCATGCAATTTATAATCTTAATGGAGCAAATCTAGGGGTATCAAATATTGAAAGGGATTTGGGAGTGCTTTTGGACAACCACCTAGGTAACAGTTCTCAAAGCCAAGCAGCAGCTGCAAAGACAAATACAATATTAGCATGTATTAAGAAGGGTATGGAAGCCAGGGAAGCAAATATAATTCTGCCACTATACAAATCCCTAGTAGGCCCTCATTTGGAATAAGGAGTACAATTTTGGGCACCACTTCATAAAAAGGACATTTTAGACCTTGAAAAGGTACAGAGGAGGGCAACAAATCTAATAAGGGGAATGGAGGGGCTAAGTTATGAAGAAAGACTAACCAAATTAAACTTATTTTTTCTAGAAAAAAGGCGTCTAAGAGGAGATATGATTACCTTATATAAATACATCCAGGGTAAGTATAAGCATTTGTCAAGGGAACTTTTTGTGCCAAGAGGTTTTAAACTGACAAGAGGACATCCCTTGAGGTTAGAAGTAAAAAGATTCCACCTTGAAGAAAGAAAAGTAAGGGTGGTTAATCTGTGGAATTCTCTACCAGAGGAGGTGTTGACAGCTGATTCGATAGATAACTTTAAAAGGGGACTGGATTTATTTCTAATTAAAAAGGGAATTCAGGGTTATCCTGGATAATTAGAGAGAGAGTATTGATCCAGGGCAAAATTCATTCGCCAGTATCTGGGGTCAGGAAGGAATTACATTTTTTTTTTCCATTTGAGGCGATTGGCTAAGTTTCACTTTTTTTTTTTTCTGTTGCCTTAAAAAAAAATGTGATTAATAATTAATTAACAATTAATTAATTAATAACTAATCCGCATATTGCAGATCAGAGGAGATCTTAAAAAGTTGAACTTGATGGACTGAAAGTCTTTTTTCAACCTTAATCACTATGTAACTATGTAACTATGTATTGCAATTCATATGCAATAAATTGAGGATTGCAGGAAAATCTGCCAAATGGCTGTATACTCAGGCAGCATGCCCAGCTTTTTTTTCTACAGTTTTCTTGCACTGAAGACAATGGACCCAAAGCAGCAGTGGGTTATTGTTAATGACAGATAGTAATAGTTGTCCTTGGGTGCATCTGAAAGACTGAATGACAACTAAAAGTTGCAAACTACCATGTTAGTTTAATGTGTATGTCACTTTAAGGCAGGGGTGGGCAAGCTCGGTCCTGGAGAGCATTCAGCATTCCTTTCAGGACAAATTAAGGTACTGTTAAGAGTTGAAAAATTGGAAGTACTTGTATTGTAATAATAGTTTAAGGATATACGTTACACTTGTTTACACTATGCTGTTATTCTTTTTTATTAGGGGGTGTGACGTTGCACCATTCTCCCACTGACGTATGATTATAGAAACTCAGTAGTAATCACCTATCATTATATACACATCAATAAATATACACACCCAGTAGCTGATAGTTATAGTTATATATTCTATAGATAAAGGATTTCCTTATACAAGTGCAGCACCCATAGCTATACGAAGAGAAAATCCCATCCGCTGCTTAGCAACAAACTGTTTTTGGTGCAAAAAAAAACAAAACAATGTCTAAGAATTTTTTATGTCATTGCTGGAAAGCTCACTTCATTTAAAGGACTACATGTGTTATGAAAAGCAACAGCTGGTTCCATGAATCTGTGTGCTGATATGTAACATGGATAAGGGCCCTTTAAGAAGAGGCCTTGAGCTATGAGAGGCGCGCCTGAGGCCCTAAGGGGGCCGAGTGCCCACGCCGAACATATCAATGGCTAAAAATCGGCGAAGCCCTTTAACGTGTAGCACTTAGGAGATGAGCACTGAAGGCGCTCATCCCCTGAGCCTCGCGGAAAGAAATTAAAACGAGGCTACACGACCCCGGATCGCACAAAACACCGCCAAACACGTAGCGCTTTACCATGGCGCTTTATGCGACGCGGGACTTAGGAAAAAAAATACAAGCTTAACGGCCAAACCGAGAAAAACCAAAAAACAATAAAATCACACCAAAAATACAAATAAATACAACAAAAACATCACCAACAGCACGGGCGACGTCTGAGAGAGAGGTGCAACGCAATTTAAATGCGATTTTGACGACTTTCACCACACGAAATTCAGTGAGTAAAAACAAGGGCCGCCGAAAAACAAGGCCCTCGCAGTACAAAAAGGTTTACATTGTGTGTCAAACAGCATTCCCATGGCTTCAAATGTTATTGCCCCGTCATTTTTGACGGGCGAGTCGCTAGTATACATATAAACCTGAAATTTTTAGTGGAGGGAATGAGAAATACTCTGAACAGGACGTTCCCAATGTTCCCATTGAAACCCTCTTTCTTTTTTTTTTTTCTCAGAGGTTAGAACTGGATATCGAACAAACATTTTGGGTTTTAGAATACACAAAATGCGGAGAATGCAAATAAAGTGGTTTGCTGTTCTTACAATTTCTTGCACAGTCCTTGGTTTTATTTTTCATATTCAACAGAGGTATCCTTTCTATGGCGGTAAGTAAGCATCAGTTTTATGTTCAATGAAGTGTCAAATTTGCAAATTGTTTAAATATGCATGAAAATAAAGTGCTGCACAGACTAACTCTTTTTTTGTTCCTGTAGCATTTGCTTTTATAAGTTTCAAGATCTCATGAATACTTCGTTGAATATTGTATTCAGCAAGTACATGGAATAATGGGTGTCTCCTTAACTTCTATGGTGCAGTGCTCTAATACTCCTGATTAGACTTAAATTGACTTAAAGGGACACTTACCTCACTGTAAGTGCTCTTCAAGGCATGAAAGGACACAAGATTGTATGCTAAAATTATTTATATTTTTTTATTTAACCCTACCTGGGCCTATCTAACCCTATCAAAGCCTATGTAACCCCATCTTAGCCTATCTAACCCAACCCAAGCCTACTTTACCCCATCACTTATGGGGGAGATACAGACCACCATAAGCCTCCATCTTACCCCTTCACTTATGGGGGTCCATTCAGACCCTGTAAGCTTCTCTTTAACCCAATCAGTCCCATAAGAGTCTATGGGACAATTAGAACCCTACTATTAACCCCATAAGTGCCATGAGGGTCCTCGAGGACCCCCATGACACTAAGTACAAACACTACATTACACTATTCCCCCAAAATAAACCACTAAATCTAAACTAACACCCCTCTACCCTAACCTATTATTCCCTACCTACCTAACACTACCTACCTAACCCCCTGTTCAACCCACACCCCACTAATTACACAAAATAAAAAAAGCTTAGTTACAAAAAATAAAAAAAAGTAACCAAAAAAAAAAAAAGAACATTACAAACCCCCCACTACAAAAAATAAAAAAGACCATTAGAACCCCCACTACAAAAAATAAAAATATAATTACACACCTGCAAATTAAAGACATACACATATATACATAACATTACAGCACATCAATAAATACATTACAATTATACCCCTAACTACAATACATTACACCATATATAGAACATTACCTAATATCTATGAAACATTATCCCCTATCTACCAAACATTAACCCCTAACTGCAATACATTAAACCCTAACTACAATACATTACTCTTATCTATTAAACATTACCCCTATCTACTAAACATCACCCCCTATCTACAATACATTAAACCCTATCTATTAAACATAACCCCTATCTAATAAACATTTCCCCCTATCTATTAAACATTACCTCTATCTACAATACATAAAACCCTATCTACAATACATTAAAAAGCCTACATCTAACCTGAAATAGAATAAATAAGACCACTTACCTTGCTCAGATGTCCCTTCAGCAGGTTGCACCCCCTAGGAAAAAATGAAACATGAATTTAGTCAAAAATAAACACAATATAAAATAATACACTTTCTAAATATTAAACTTACCTTTCCACCATTTCCACATTCTTCTTCTAGTCTTCTCCGGCTCGGCCCCTGGAAAAAAGAAACATCACATTAGTCACACATACACATACACAAGACATAATACACTAAACATACTATACATTAAACGTACCTGTCCACGATGTCCCCGTCCTTCTCATCTTCTGCTCAGGCTTGGCCCTTGAAACACCTCGATGCTCTAAAAAAAAAAAGGAGGAGCTCCCCGGTGCTAATTCGGCCAAAATAGAATGGCGACTTCTGATTGGCTAAAATGTTACTGTCAGCCATTTCAGCCAATCCGAAGGTGCTAAGGTGTAAAAAATCAGAATGGAATAGACCCCCCTATCCCATTCTGATTTGCTAATGGACCTGTCAATCTTTTTTAAACCAATCAGAAGGCATTACTGCCTTCAGCCAATCACAATGGGATACACTCCCACGGGGTGATTGGCTGAAGGCATCTGCGCCTTCTGATTATCTGAAGTCTGGTTGACAGTGACAACAGCCAATGAGATGTCACAGATGCTTGTAGCCAATCACAATGGGATACACCCCCACGGGGTGCATCACATTCTGATTGTCTGAAGGGAATAGCGCCTTCTGATTGGCTGCAGTCTGATTGACAGTGACAACAGACAATCAGAAGGTGCAGATGCCTTCAGCCAATCACCCTGTGGGGGTGTATCCCATTGTGATTGGCTGAAGGCAATAGTTCCTTTTGATTGGTTTAAAAAAGATTGACAGGTCCATCACTATATGGGTGTATCCCATTCTGATTGGCTCATACCTTGACGCCTTCTAATTGGCTGAAATTTGATTGACAGCCATTTTAGCGAATCAGAAGTTGCCATTGCATTTCTTTTACCGGAAGAAGCGCTAGAGGTCTACTTAGCGTTGGGAAGCTCCTCCAGGGAGGAGCTCTGTTTTTTTTTTTTAAAGCTGAGTTATTTCTCAAGGGCCGAGCCGGGGCAGAGGACGAGAAGAACGGGGACATCGCGGACAGGTAAGTTTAATGTAAAGTATGTTTAGTTTATCATGTTTTGTGTATACTAATGTGATGTTTCTTTTTTCAGGGGCCAAGCCGCAGAAGACAAAAAGAAGGATGGGGACTTGGTGCAAAGGTGGGTTTAATATTTAGAATGTGTATTATTTTATGTTGTGTTTATTTGTGACTAAATTCATGTTTCTTTTTCCTAGGGGGTGCGACCTGCTGAAGGGACATCTGAGTGGTCTTATTTATTCTATTTTAGGTTAGATGTAAGCTTTTTAATGTATTGTAGATAGGGTTTGATGTATTGTAGATAGGGGTAATGTTGAGTAGATAGGGGGTAATGTTGAATAGATAGGGGTACTGTTGAATAGATAGGGGTACTGTTGAAAAGATAGGGGGTAATGTTTAATAGATAGGGGTAATGTATTTGAGTTAGGGTTTAATGTATTGCAGTTAGGGGTTAATGTTTGGTAGATAGGGGATAATGTTTCATAGATAGGGGTTAATGTTTAATAGACAGGGAGTAATGTTTAATACATAGGGTTTAATGTATTGCAGCTAGGGGTTAATGTTTGGTAGATAGGGGATAATGTTTCATAGATAGGGGGTAATGTTTTATATATGGAGTAATGTATTGTAGTTAGGGGTTAATAGTATTGTAGTTAGGGGTATATTTGAAATGTATTTATTGATATACTGTAATGTTATGCATATATGTGTATGTCTTTTCTGTGAAGGTGTGTAACTATTTTTTTTTTTTTGTAGTGTGTGGGGGGGGGGAGGGGGTTGTGATGTTATGGTTACATAGGCCCAGTTAGGGTTAAATAGGCCAAGTTAGGATTAAAAAGGGCCAGTTAGGGTTAGATAGGCCTAGTTAGGGTTATTAATTCCAGATAGGGTTAAATAGGCCCAGTTAGGGATAGATAGGCCCAGTTAGGGTTAAATAGGTCTAAAAGGGTTTAAATAGGCCCAGTAAGGCTTAGATCGGCCCAGTTACTGTTAAATAGGTCTAGAAGGGGTTAAATAGGCCCAGTTAGGGTTAAATAGTGTTCAGCATGGGTTAATGGGGTATGGTTAGGGTTAAGGGGTTAATGGGGTATAGTTAGGGTTAATAGTGTAGTGCTTAGACTTTGTCATGGGGTTAACCTAGGGGTTAATAGTGTCATTTAGGGGTCCTTATACAGTGCCTTGCAAAAGTATTCACCCCCCTTGACTTTTTACCTATTTTGTTACATTACAGCCTTAAGTTTAATGTTTTGATAATCTGAATTTTATGTGATGGATCAGAACACAATAGTCTAAGATGGTGAAGTGAAATGAGAAAAATATATACATAAAACTATTTTTTAGAAATAGAAAACAGAAAATTGGCATGTGCGTATGTATTCACCCCCTTTGTTATGAAGCCTATAAAAAGCTCTGGTGTAACCAATTACCTTCAAAAGTCACATAATTAGTGAAATGATGTCAACCTGTGTGCAATCTAAGTGTCACTTGATCTGTCATTACATATACACAGCTTTTTTGAAAGGCCCCAGAGGCTGCAATACCTAAGCAAGAGGCACCAACTCTCCAAACAAGTAAAGGACAATATTTTTGAGAAGTACAAGTCAGGGTTAGGTTATAAAAAAATATCCAAATCTTTGATGATCCCCAGGAGCGCTATCAAATCTATCATAACCAAATGGAAAGAACATGGCACAACAGCAAACCTGCCATGAGATGGTTGCCCACCAAAACTCGTGTAGGGGCAAGAAGGGAATTACTCAGAGAGGCAGCACAGAGACCTAAGGTAACACTGGAGGAGCTGCAGAGTTCCACAGCAGAGACTGGAGTATCTGTACACAGGACGACAGTAAGCCGTACGCTCCATAGATTTGCGCTTTATGGACGAGTGGCCAGAAGAAAGCCATTACTTTCATCAAAAAAACAAAATGGCACGTTTTGAGTTTGCGAAAAGGCATATGGGAGACTCCCAAAATGTATGGACGAAGGTGCTCTGGTCTGATGAGACTAAAATTGAACTTTTCGGCCATTAAAGAAAACGCTATGTCTGGCTCAAACCAAACACATAACATCACCGAAAGAACACCATCCCATGGTGGTGGCAGCATCATGCTGTGGGGATGTTTTTCAGCAGCCGGGACTGGGAAACTGGTCAGAGTTGAGGGAAAGATGGATGGTGCTAAATACAGGGATATTCTTGAGCAAAACCTGTACCACTCTGTGCGTGATTTGAGGCAAGGACGGAGGTTCACCTTCCAGCAGGACAATGACCCCAAACACACTGCTAAAGTAACACTTGAGTGGTTTAAGGGGAAACATGTAAATGTGTTGGAATGGCCTAGTCAAAGCCCAGACCTCAATCCAATAGAAAATCTGTGGTCAGACTTAAAGATGTGTTCACAAGCGCAAACATCCGAATTAAAGGCGTTGGAGCAGTTTTGCCAGGAGGAATGGGCAAACATCCCAGTGTTAAGATGTGGCAAGCTCATAGAGACTTATCCAAAGCGACTTGGAGCTGTGATTGCCGCAGAAGGTGGCTCTGCAAAATATTGACTTTAAGGGGTGAATAGTTATGCACATTGACTTTTTCTGTTTGTTGTTTGCTTCACAATAAAAAAACACATCTTCAAAGTTGTGTGCATGTTATGTAAGTGATTAAGACTTTAGGAAGTGTATTATTCCCTTAAGTGTTTCCCACTCTGTTTAATCATAATTTATTGTAAAGTGGGATTATTTACAATTTGGCCAACAAATTTTATTGTTTCCAAAATAACAACGACCAATTAAAAGAAGCATAAAAACAATCTAAAACCATTAGAAACAATTCTTATCTGACAAAATGTGATTTAATTCACTTTTTTTGATAATACACAGAGATGTTAACTGTCTCTTACATTTTTAAAAGAATCAAAGAAATTGTAGTCCACTCAAGATAACTTTTACACACACAAGTTCCATGCCTTATAGGTTTTTTACAAAAAAAGAGACTTTATGGTTAAGATGAAAAAGTTCTCTATCCTTACATATTTAGGTGGGTAAGGGTTCTTACATTTCAAACCTTATAGACTTTTCTTGTGTGAGGTATTGCTTGCAGTATGGTTGGTAGCAGAAATTACCTTAAACTAAGGCAGAAAAATGTAGAATTTTTGTCTCATCTCTCAATAAGAGACTTTTGTTATTTTGTTTGTGTCTTATACTATATTAAATTTGCCTAGATACATAGGGCCTCATTCTATTATCGGCCGTAAAACGGCCGCAAGGCTGCGATTCCTTGCGGGGGTTCCATTATCTTGGAATTCAATTATACGGCCCCGCAAGGATCTCCTCTTATGGCCGGCCGTATATCTTGCAACCGGCCGTAAGCTCAGAAATCTTTAAACACAAAAATAAATTCAAGACTGCACTGTAAAGCTCTGTAAATGCTAGGGATCATATTGGGGGACATGAGGATTAATAGTAACCCACTCTCAAGCTTGCACATCAGCCCAAACCCGAGTTTACATTAACTGTTTATTTTCCGGCCGCAGCGTGGGCGGGTCTGAGGTGCTCCAAGCACTCTGGACTTTTTTCATGGATATTTGACATATATAAAAAAAAATAATTATTTACGGATTTGAGTATAGGGGAATGTTGTGCTATTTTTGCTAACACCTACAATCACCTTATAGTCTCCTCAGAGTGCAGGATGGCTTTATTTCGGCTTTATAATGTGCTTAATTGGTGCTAGCGGGAACTTTTTCCTGCAAGTAAGCTGCGGCTCGCTTTTAGCCTTGCAGAGAGGGTTCCCGGAGCAATAGAATAGCAACCGGGATTTTCTTGCGCCCGAAACTCTTGCGGCCGTTTTAGATCAAAGGCTTTCCTCCGGCGCGAGAGGTCGCAAGGGATAGCAAGGCGCTGGCCGCAAGCCTGCCGGAATCCCCGGCCAGAGGGGAATAGAATAGCTGAATAGCTTGCGGCCGGTCCTTGCGGCCCCGCATCTCCTACGGCCGATAATAGAATGAGGCCCATAGTTTTTTTTTCCAATTGGAATCATGCAGTCCCAATCTCACTGTGTGCTATGCACATTCATAGCAATTACCCTATTTTGGAGTGAGCTGTTCTGATAACTATCCGGGCAAAATTCAGAACTTTATTTGTTTCTGAAGTTGCTTAATTATAGTAGTTAGACACTATCTATTTGAATCATATTGCCTTGTATGTTTGATCCATACTGCCGTACCAAATATTATCTAATTTGCACCATGCTGCTTGGCTAGAACGCTATTGCTGCATGTCATTACTTCCTGGTTTAGCGTGTGTTGGCCAAATTGTAAATAATCCCACTTTACAATGCATGTTATGTAAATTTAAATTATAGGGTTAATGTGTGCACCCTGCAGGGGTCCCGTTCGGATCCCTGCATTATAGGGTTAATGTTAGGACACTGCAGGGGTCCCGTTTAGACCCTGCATTATAGGGGTGATGTAGGGACACTTTGGGGGCACTACAGGGGTCACGATCAGGACAGCTGCAGCCAGCGGGAAACCTAATTGGAGCAGCTGCAAGGGCTGCACAGCCCTTGCACGGCTCCAGGCTGCAAGTAAGCTGCGGACATTTTCGGGTGTTTTGCGGGGTTGGTTATCAAAGCATTTGAATAGGGATGGGTGGTTTCTGTCCGAATCTGTTGCAGCCGTGTGACATCAAAGGCTTTCCCTGCAGTACCCTGTGGCGGGGGTGGCCGCAAGGGAAAACCGGATACCGGCCGCAAGCCAGTCGGAACCCTCGACCGCAAGGGATTAGAATAGGAGAGTAGCTTGCGGCCATCCCTTGCGGCTACTTATAGAGAAATCGTAGCATTAGAATGAGGCCCAATGTCAGGGGGTTTAACACCACATTCAAAAGAAGGAAAGCATTTCTATTTTACAAAAACTATAAACCTTTGGTAATATTTTTACAAGACACACTTTGCCTCCAACAAAATTCCCACAAATTTACACAAGGCTACCCTATCTTCTATACTATAATTCCAATAAACTAAAAGGGCAGGTGCAGCAATTTTAATTCACAAAGATTTTCCGTTCAAAATAGAAAGCAAAAAAATAGACAAAAAAGGGAATTACATAATACGCACATGTTTGGTATTAAATAGAAAAATATCTTTGGTAAATATTTATGCCCCAACTACATCCCTACATAACGTCCTAATAAAACTTTTCCATACCTTAACCCCCTAGATACTGGTAAAATAATTATTGGAGGAGATATTAACCTAACCCTTCAACCAACCTTAGACAGTTCAGGGAGCAACCCATGTTCAAGATACTCTCACGAAAATGTTTACACTTCTTCAGAAAAATGGAAGGGAATACACATAATTTTCACACACGCATAATACATATTCAAGATTAGATGTCCTGTTTACTGGCACCAGACTGTTAGACCACTCCAAAAACACCCTGACCTTGCCCATGGTCAGACCATGCGGCAGTGATCAAAAATCTTGATCTTGGAACGAACCTGAAAAATCGATTCAATTGGAGACTTTATGAATCACTATTATCTAACCCTGAAACGCAAACCCAAATCTATAAAGAACTAACACAGTATTTTGAATACAATGATACCCCAGAAACCAAAATTGTCTGGCTCTGGCTAGCAGATAAAGCCTACATCAGGGGATCAATTATAAGAATAGCCTCTACATACAAAAAAAAATCAAAAAACTTAAAAGAAAGTAAACTTCTATGAGAGCTAAACACAATAGAAAGACAAAATCAAATTAGTTACTCCTCCATTGCTAAATCCAAAGTCAACAAAATTAGACTAGAATAATCTACTATCTATAAAAACTGAAAAGGCCCTACGTAAAAAACGCAACATAAATTTTATAGCCAAACAAATACATTCTCTCCCATGCTGGCTAAGGTACAAACAAAGCCAGGATCAAATCTATCAAATTAAAACCAAAAAAGGTCAAATCACCTTAAGTCAGACAAAAATACAGGAAACCTTTTTAAATATATACCAAACCATATATTCCTTCAATCCTAGCACAAGCACTTTCCAAATAAAAAACTTCCTAAACAAATTAGACCTAGAATTATTAAATGCCAACATCACAGCAGAAGAAATTAGTGAAACCATTACAAATCTGAAACTGGGAAAATCCCAGCGGGGCCAGGCAGCTTCTCCAATATCTATTACAAGACCTTTTCAAAATTATTAATCCCCTACTTAAGTCAACTATATAATGCTATATTAATACCAACTGAATTTAATCAGGCACGCTTAATTTTGTTCCCTAAACCTGGACGAGATCCCCTTGAGGCCCAAAATTATCGCCCTATATCGCTACTTAACGGGGAATTAAAAATTTTGGAGAAGCTCATGACGACCAGATTTACAAGGTTTCTCCCAAAAATTAAACACAAAGACCAGGTAGGCTTTGTGCCATTTAGACAGGCGGGGGATAATGTAAGGAGAGTTCTGGATATTTGTTACTTAACCAAATTAACTAACAATTTTTTATGCACAATAGCACTAGACCTTGAAAAGGCTTTTGATTCCTTAGAATGGAAATACTTGAGGGAAGTTCTGACTAAGATGGGTATTAAAGGGAACTTTTAACCTCATCAACTCGCTTTATCAAGACCCAGTGGCTTATGCAAAGGGAGATCATAAGAATGTTATAAACATACAGAGAGGAGCAAGACAGGGGTGCCCCTTATCCCACCTATTGTTTGCATTGGCAATTGAACCCCTTGTCCAAACCATTCGCTCAACTTCACAAACTCAGGGAGTTCAGGTGGGATTACAACAGTTCAAGTGCTGCCAATTTGCAGACGACATCCTGTGCACCCTAACTCAACCAGAAACTTCACTTCCTGTGTTAATGGAAACATTAGAACATTTCAGGCATGTTTTGGGGCTCAAAATCAATTTAAACAAGACTGAAGCTTTTCGGGCCCAAATGTCCAAACAAACTCTTGAGCAGCTGAAAAGCAAATACTCATTTACTTGGACCACTAGTCACATCACGTATTTAGGAATCAATTTGACCCCTGACCTGTTTGAGCTGTACAAGGCCAATTTTACACCTATGCTGAAAACTCTCATGGAAGATACCAAAAAATGGAGCAATATATCCCCAAGAGCGTTCAATAACGCACCAGCCCATATGGGTATTCATTGAAAATCAACAAATGAAACCCTTCAAATGGGATTCTATTATTTGGTCCTCAAATGTTCCCCCCAACATAAATAGACATAGTAATCCTATCATTAGACTTTCACTCTCCAATTGGAATTGGATTAACACAATACATCACTTAGCAACTAAACTAACCTAACCCCCACTCTTACTACTCCTTCAATCTGTAATTACTTAAGCGAGGATTTAAAAAATTGGTAGTCAATGCATCAATTAGATAAACTAGGTTCCTGGATAAACAACAACCAAATTATCTCTTTTGCTCAACTTGGGATAAAATGTGACATTCCTCTAAAGGAACATTGCAATTACTGCAAGATCAAACACTTCATTTCCACAAGGATCAAGAGATGGGGTACTCCACAATCCATTTGGTTCCCTCTTATATGCAATAAGGCTCCACTAACTAAAGGAGTTTTACGTTCCTTGAATATAATTCTAAATTCCCCTCCTGTCAACATTTAGCCATCTTTTATGAACAATTAGGAAAAAGACATGAGTACCCAGTGGGACAACCAAGATTGGGAAAAAAAACATGTTTAAACCTAATTAAAGGACCTTGCAATTATAGTCTACAGGAAACATCTATTAAAACCCTTCATAGAGCCTACTATACCCCAATTAAACTAAACAAAATTAAACCCCAAATCTCACCTCTTTGTTATAGGCATTGCTTAAACCCAGACACGTTTTTCCACATGTGGTGGTAATTTACAATAGTACAGTCGTTATGGACTGAAGTCCTAGAGCTAGCCTCTAGAGTCCTGCAAATCACTATACCCCCACAATCAAAACATGCCTTTGAGGCAAAATAAATCCCTTGATATCTCGAAAACAAAACAAATGGCTACAAAACCTAATGATATCAATGAAAAGCCACATAGCCCAAAATGGAGGTCTTCTACTTTAAACATTCAAGAAGTAATCAATAAGTTAAATACCATAATGATTCATGACAGACATTCTTTAGCAAACACATACCCTCAGTTTCTAGAAATATGGAAACCATGGCTCTCCTCAACACAAGCTATAGACAATACTTAAACAGATAATTACACTTTACCTATATAAGCCTGTCTAAACTCCCCTCAAAAATAAACCTGTATCCCCTTTCGTAGACCCCAGGAGCCGGATGAACTCGTAGTACGGGCTGGGTGAGTGACTGGTTGCCAGTCATCTCCTAGTCGAACCACGTACGATATTTGGATTACATATTAAGATTCTGATTTGCTTATAGGGCACATATAAATTTAAGTTCAAGTTATTGTAATGTTTGTAACAACAATGGCTTTGACAATAAAAAATATTGAAGAAAAAATGCAAAAGAATATGAATAAAATATCTCCTTTTGAACACGCGTTTCGCATGTGACCTCTCTGTTCTGCACAATGTTTTCTCACAACTGAGCCCCTTCTTGTCACCTATATCTGTATTCAAAATGGATAATTGATTATCACTAATGACAACTCATTTCCTCTTTACTCCAATTCTGATTCCCACAGGCAATGATGGAAAAAAGAACACACACATATTAGATTCAGTAAAGTTTACTTAGGTGCGAGTAGTAGCAAATATTTCAATCACAGCATCACAACAGATCGTGGTCTGCTCAACCTCTTAGAAAGTAGATGGTAGGATCTTGTGTTGAGCTTCAGACCAAACCGTTCACCAGCTTATTACCTTTCGTCTTATAGAATAGGTTTCACTATATTTCCTTAGATGACTAAGCTGCTCTGCTTGCTAATTTCAATTTAATTCAGTGGCTTTCTAACTAAGCAGTGTGTACATGTTGCAATGTTTAGTTCTGCCTAAATCATAATGATAGAGTATGACTTCCCTATGTTCTTAGTCACTTCTCCTAGCATAGCAGTGATTCACTTGTCATGCTCTTTATAGCAGTTATCCTAGCTTTATGTAAATGGGGAAGAAGTTAATTTAGTTAAAATAAAAAATTATAACGGCACTGTGTAAACTTTAATATGCATTTTCTTGAGACTGTGCACTTACACCTCCATTTCCACCCACTTCTAATAATGCCAACTATATCCGTACATACTTAAAAAATAAATTTTCTTAGCACTCACCTTTATAGCACTCACTCTTTTCTGCCATTTGTTATTATTTAAAACCTAATCTTTTTAAGCACATGACCGCAATACTTTAAGGTGTAGAGCAATGGTTCTCAAGAACCAGTACCTGACACTTTATCTGCCAGTCCTCGGGGATGAGTAGAGCCTAATACTTTATGCATACCATTAGTCAGTTATAGGTAGATTATAGAGGTAAACAGTTCAACTCTACTCTATTTAAATCAGTGCAAAACTAGATGAAAATTCAGTATGTCAAATGAAGTGTCATCCTGTTAAATATGTTCTGGTTTCACAGTCCATGCCCAAGAGTACTGGATGGGGGCCAGACAGAGTGTCCATTTTTATATCCTGATTATATATTTTTTGCCTTAGTTTATTCACGTTTCTATAGTCACATCTACTTTCAATTCAACCGTAGCTTTTTTTTTTTTTATAGTTTGAGGATGAAATAATGTCCAAATTGTTTAATTTGGATTTTGAAATACTAATTTGTTTTGGTTGCTTTTTATAATACTAAATTCACCAATTTAGCACCAACAGTTCTTTGTGGCACATTTCATGCCTGTCCATCTTATGCATGACTTCTTCTCAGGTATGGGACGAAGGAAACAAACATAGTTCCCCCTAGAGGGAATTTAAAAGACAAATGTAATTTTCATAACTCTATATAATTGGGCGAAAATAGTTCTCATTATGATGAATGCATCTTATAACACAGGGTCAAGACTTGTTTTACGAGTTTAGTGTCCCTTTAAGTTGTAAGGGTATAGATATAGTTTACTTTAACAATGAAACCCCACATTTGCAGTATCCACTTTGAAATCACTGGATTTGATAATGGGCAAAACATTTTTAGAAACTAAAATAACCACAACCTTTTAATTTATGAAATAATGTGATTATTATTATTTGTTCACTGTGGGCAGCCACAGCCTTGTTTCTAAGCTATGTTTCCAGGAGAAGGAGCCCTGCAGACTAATTTGATTTTCATTAGTTCTATCTAAGGCCCTTTGTAGAAACAGAAACGAAAATGGTGGCTCCAACTAAAGTATCATTTGAAACACAAAAAAGGCCCTAATTAATGTAATGAAAAGTACACATAAATACAATTTTAACTCCAACCAACTGCAATTAAATGTGTAAGTGAAACTGCCTTAGAAATTGATATAGAAGTTAGATATTTTGTTACTAAATTAACTGAATGATCCATCGTCTGCGAGAATGATTTTATCCACCGTCAATACCCGTATTTATCGGCGTATAACACGCACTTTTTCTCCCTGAAAATAGGGAGCAAATGATAGGTGCGTGTTATACGCCGATATTCCCTCCCCCCTCCTCATCCTCAACCTCCCTCCTCATTCTAAACCCCCTCCGCATTCTAACCCCCCTCCTCATTCTAAACCCCCTCCTCCTCAACCTAAACCCCCTCCTCAACCTAAACCCCCCTAAATACCTCCCCCTCACCTACCTGCTACTGCTTCGGCCTCCGCTCCTTGACCCGGCGCGCAGGTTGAGGAGGGGGGTTTAGGTTGAGGAGGGGGGGTTTAGAATGAGGAGGGGGGTTTAGGTTGAGGAGGGGGGTTTAGAATGAGGAGGTGGGTTTAGAATGAGGAGGGAGGTTGAGGAGGGGGGGTTGAGGTTGAGGAGGGGGGTTGAGGAGGGGGTTGAGGATAGGGGGGTTGAGGAAGGAGGATGAGGATGGGGGGTTGAGGTTGAGGATAGGGGGGTTGAGGTTGAGGAGGGGGTTGAGGAAGGAGGATGAGGATGGGGGGTTGAGGGGGTTTGAGGATGGGGGGTTGAGGAGGGAGGTTGAGGAGGGGGTTGAGGATAGGGGGGTTGAGGAAGGAGGATGAGGGGGTTGAGGGGGTTTGAGGATGGGGGGTTGAGGAGGGGGTTTGAGGAGGGGGTTGAGGATGGGGGGGTTGAGGAGGGAGGATGAGGAGGGAGGTTGAGGAGGGGGTTGAGGATGAGGAGGGAGGTTGAAGATGAGGAGGGGGTGAGGATGGAGGTTGAGGATAGGGGGGGTTGAGGAGGGAGGATGAGGAGGGAGGTTGAGGAGGGGGTTAAGGATGAGGAGGAGGGTTGAGGTTGAGGAGGGGGGTTGAGGATAGGGGGGGTTGAGGATAGGGGGGGTTGAGGAAGGAGGATGAGGATGGGGGGGGTTTAGGTTGAGGAGGGGGGGTTTAGAATGAGGAGGTGGGTTTAGAATGAGCAGGGAGGTTGAGGAGGGGGGGTTGAGGTTGAGGATAGGGGGGTTGAGGTTGAGGAGGGGGGTTGAGGAGGGGGTTGAGGATAGGGGGGTTGAGGAAGGAGGATGAGGATGGGGGGTTGAGGTTGAGGATCTGGGGGTTGAGGTTGAGGAGGGGAGTTGATGAGGGGGTTGAGGAAGGAGGATGAGGATGGGGGGTTGAGCGGGTTTGAGTATGGGGGGGTTGAGGAGGGGGTTTGAGGAGGGAGGTTGAGGAAGGGGTTGAGGATAGAGGGTTGAGGGGGTTTGAGGATGGGGGGTTGAGGAGGGGGTTTGAGGAGGGGTTTGAGCATGGGGGGTTGAGGAGGGAGGGTGAGGAGGGGGTTGAGGATGAGGAGGGAGGTTGAAGATGAGGAGGGGGGTTGAGGATGAGGAGGGAGGTTGAGGAGGGGGTTTGAGGTTGAGGAGGGGGGTTGAGGATAGGGGGTTGAGGAAGGAGGATGAGGATGGGGGGTTGAGGTTGAGGATCTGGGGGTTGAGGTTGAGGAGGGGAGTTGATGAGGGGGTTGAGGAAGGAGGATGAGGATGGGGGGTTGAGCGGGTTTGAGTATGGGGGGGTTGAGGAGGGGGTTTGAGGAGGGAGGTTGAGGAAGGGGTTGAGGATAGGGGGTTGAGGAAGGAGGATGAGGGGGTTGAGGGGGTTTGAGGATGGGGGGTTGAGGAGGGGGTTTGAGGAGGGGTTTGAGCATGGGGGGTTGAGGAGGGAGGGTGAGGAGGGGGTTGAGGATGAGGAGGGAGGTTGAAGATGAGGAGGGGGGTTGAGGATGAGGAGGGGGGTTGAGGAGGGGGTTTGAGGTTGAGGAGGGGGGTTGAGGATAGGGGGTTGAGGAAGGAGGATGAGGATGGGGGGTTGAGGTTGAGGATCTGGGGGTTGAGGTTGAGGAGGGGAGTTGATGAGGGGGTTGAGGAAGGAGGATGAGGATGGGGGGTTGAGCGGGTTTGAGTATGGGGGGGTTGAGGAGGGGGTTTGAGGAGGGAGGTTGAGGAAGGGGTTGAGGATAGGGGGTTGAGGAAGGAGGATGAGGGGGTTGAGGGGGTTTGAGGATGGGGGGTTGAGGAGGGGGTTTGAGGAGGGGTTTGAGCATGGGGGGTTGAGGAGGGAGGGTGAGGAGGGGGTTGAGGATGAGGAGGGAGGTTGAAGATGAGGAGGGGGGTTGAGGATGAGGAGGGAGGTTGAGGAGGGGGTTTGAGGTTGAGGAGGGGGGTTGAGGATAGGGGGTTGAGGAAGGAGGATGAGGATGGGGGGTTGTGGAGGGGTTTTGAGGATGGGGGGGTTGAGGATGGGGGGGTTGAGGAGGGGGTTGAGGATGAGGAGGGAGGTTGAGGAGGGGGTTGAGGATGAGGAGGGAGGTTGAGGATGAAGAGGGGGGTTGAGGATGAGGAGGAGGTTAAGGATGAGGAGGGGGGTTGAGGATGAGGAGGGAGGTTGAGCATGAGGAGGGGGGTTGAGGATGAGGAGGGAGGTTGAGGAGGGGGTTGAGGTTGAGGAAGGAGGATGAGGATGGGGGGTGGAGGAGGGGGTTGAGGATGGGGGGTTTGAGGAGGGGGTGAGGAGGGAGGATGAGGAGGGAGGTTGAGGATTTTGCTTCAAAGTTCTTTATTTGAAATTGTTTTTTCCCCCTGAAATGTCCTTCTTAAAATGAGGTGCGTGTTATACGCCGGTGTGTGTTATATGCCGATAAATACAGTAATTAAGGTTACCAGAGTGAGATAAATATTAAAGATAAGCATGTTCATTTGGCATAACTATGATGTAACGTAACCATTTAGACATCTCTGTAACTACTACAATTTGCACTGGACATGCTTATCTTCTTTACCACTCATTCAACTGATCTGTATAACATAACCTTAATAAATTAAAGGCTACATTTTTTTCTTTTTAAAGTAATGTTTTCATTGTCAACTGTAGTTCTTCCATAGAGCATGATACAAATATGGCACAATAGTTGTCTTTTAATAAACCTAAATAAATAGGTAAATAAAGTTGGATAAAAATAACCTCTAATAAAATATGTCCATAGTGATCTACATTGTTATCTCTTACAGAATCGTATAAAAATTCAGCCATTCAACATCAGCGAAAAAGTACTATAAAAATTGTTTGTCAGCATTTCAATATTACGAACTCTTCAGCCAGAATTGAACATTCAGTTGCATGGCAGTTATTTGTGGAGCATACACATAAATTCATATACTGTGAGGTACCAAAGGCTGGTTGTTCCAACTGGAAGAGGGTAATTCTTCTCTTAAACAAAACTATTGGAGGAAGAGCAGATGATCTCAAGCATAAATATGTTCATACCACTTCCTTATTGCGAAGACTTAGTGATTACTCTCCTGAAGAACAGATACAACTGCTTAATAATTATACCAAGGTGATGGTCACCCGAGATCCTTTGATGAGGCTAGTTTCAGCCTACAGAGATAAATTCTTTCACAATGAAAGCTACTATAGGGAAACCATTGAAGGTGCCATTAAAGCTTTAACCCGAAAGAATAGAAATTCTACAGAAAAAGTAACCTTTGAAGAGTTTGCTCGCTACATCATTAAAGAAAACCCCAAATATAGAGATACTCATTGGAGGCCAATGTTTCAGCTTTGTGATCCATGTAATATTCAGTATGATATTGTTGGAAAATTTGAAACCATGAATCAGGATGCTGCTTCTATTCTACAGACTATTGGAGCACCAAAGGGCATGGAATACCCCAGTGTTAAGCATTTTCCTATTGAAGCCAGGACAAATGAAAACATGATCATTGACCACTACCGAAAACTGCCCATCAATGTTCTTAGACGTCTCTTGCATATTTATAGATTTGATTTCTCCATGTTTGATTATAGACCAATAAAAATTCAAGAACTATATAGCTGACATTTTGATTGAATAAGCACTTTTGAAAATGTGTCCAATTTCTAGCATTTATTGGTAAATATATTCAACCTTTATTATATTTATTACAAACATAGCATTAAAATATAAATGCACTATGCCAATTAATTGTACATAATGTAACTGTCAGTCATTTATATATTTTTATATGTTCTTGAATATTCCTCCACCTTGATTACAATAAATCTAGAAAAACAGAAAAGTGACTTTTCAGTTAACTGTTTAAAACTCATTCAATATTGTATTACATATGTGTTTTGTTTTTTTTGGGGGGGGGGCAGAAATTAGGTTTTTGTATTGTATTTTATTTTACAAAAGTCTACTTTCAATTTATTCTGCTTGAAAAAAAACCCATCTTTTTCTGATAAAATTGACAGTATACTTAATTGGTTTTCCCACCATATTTAGAGTGGAGTTCTACACATCTGTTTCAGCCTAGAACTAACTTCTTTGCAGATGCTGGATTTTCCTAAATTAAATTTATGGTCTAGGTGGAATATTCATTATTTGGGCGATCTACCCTTTGACAACTCATTAAGGTCTTTTAAAGCTTTGCAGGATAAATTTGGTTTACCTTCCTTCTTTTGGTTAGATTATCAAAAAATATACTCTAAATTCTCTATATCTAAGTATAACCTATAATGACACAGAGAAAATACTCCATTTGAAAAATTATGTTTGGCAAAAAAAAAATATAGTTACTAAAAAGTTTTAGTATCCAATTGTTATTACATATTGAAGACAAATATATAACTAAGACTTGGACAGCTGAAAGATGGTTTAAATCATTGGAATTTACTGATAGTTTCATAAATCACTCAACCACGAGGGAAGTATGTTGTAAGGTATTGAATAGATGGTATCTATCACCGGCTAAAATGTCTACCTTTTCAGACTCAACAATTAATAATGAATGTTGGAGGAATTGTGGGGTAAGAGGAACATTTTACCATCTGTGGTGGGAGTGTTCACAAATTCAATTAATGTGGACGGATTGTTTTGAAAAAAATTCTAAAATAACTAAAATCTATATTCTCCCATCTCCCGAAATCTCGCTACTTCACATTTTACCAAAAACATAGTCTATAGAAATAAAAGCACTAATTTTGCAATTAATGTCTTCAGTAAAATTACTGATAGCAAGAAAATGGAAGCAACAACAAGTTTCAAGTTGCTATAAATAAAAACTATCAGAAATGGATGCATTTGCTCCAGGACTATCAATGAAATTATTAATAAAATGGAAAATATGGGAAAAGAGCAATGAGATAGATATAAAATAGTAATACAATTGAGGAGAAAGAGGAGAACAGAGGAGAATGAAAAAAAGGGGAAAAAGAAGTTGAAGAGATTCAGTTTGTGCAAACAGGCTTTCTTGGAGATTCATTCCGTGTGCATAAGGGTATGTATTTGCTCTTTGTTTATTGCTTGGGTTTCTATCAAGTTTTTTTTGTACTTATGGTAATTTTTTAAACTTGTATTACTGTTCTTGTCTTTTTCCTGAGATAGCTACTGCATATGTATAATCTAACAACACACTGCTGTATTGATGATGATTACTGCATGGAGTAATGTGTTGTTAAATTTGGATAATCAATGGAAATACTGGTTGTTTGTAATGATAAAACAAATGTACAGTATAACTCAAGTAATGTTTGTTACATTTTAAATATGTCTGTAAATAAGAAACATATAAAAAAAAAAAAAAAAAAATACCCTCCTTTGTTTTCAGTAATATTAATGAACCAAGAACAAATCTATTGCTTTAGCTATAAGTTCTTATTGGTAGGAAACTATAAATAATATGGCAAAAAAACACAGTTGTCAAGATTATCTATCTTCTGAATCTGTTTGCCTTAAGGTAAAAACAATGATTGCATTCCACTTTGGCAAACAACATAGTAGTGCATGGATTCTGCTAGTTTGATGTCAAATGTATTAGTTTGCAACTGGGGCAGAAGCTGAGACTCAATCCACTGGATACAGTGAATGGAATATATTTAGGATATAATGAATGTACATAAAAAACTGGCTGGCATACTGAGATTGTCTTGCACCTGCTGGGATGAGTATGGTGCTGTAGCTGTATGGCCCTATAAATTCCTTTACTTTCTTAGCTGATTGATAGATTTGCCTGTCTGCCTGAACTCTCTGAAACTGTAGATTTTTTTTGAAAGGTAAGAACAACAAGTATTAGCATGCTATAAAAAGTTGTAGACTGACCAGCCCCTAAGCCTTTATTGTATTAAAGATTAATGGGTTTGTACCGTATATAGCTAATCTTGTGATACTTGATATACTATATTACCCAATACTTGAAAGATTAAAAGGCCAATCTAAGTAGGAGTATAAAACATTAGTTGTTAACATTGCTAGAGCTTGTGTATAATTGTTCGTACGGAATGCAAAAAGGTAAGGCCAATAGACCAAATCAAATGCCTTCTCCACATTCAGATTGATTATCAGATTTTAGTTGTTGGGAAAGACTCTAGACATAACAATAGTTGCATTATAGTGTTGTAAACAGCAGTCATTGTATGCCTTTCCAAAAAAGAAAACAAAACAGTTTGAGCTGTTGAAATAATGTGTGGGATAATCAGTTATTTGCCAGACAGCAGGTGGCTCTGGGAGGTGCCAGAAAGGGGGTAGTTCATGGTGATGCCAGACAACAGGTAGCTGGAGGTCCATGACAGAGGAATGCAGATAACAATGGGCTGCAGGTAACAGGAGGTTGGGGTGAACTGACAGCAGGAAAAGGAGTTCACAAGAGGGGGAAATACTGTATATCTCTCCACAATTTCCGCATCTTCAGATACTTGGATAAAAAATATAATGTTAGTACATAAAAAAAATTAGATAAAAGTTAACCTATTGATTTGTCCTCCATAGTCGATGCCAGGGCTCCAAGCCACCCCCATCACATCTAATAGGTTGACCTTAGGAGTAATAGGGTAAACCATAGAGTTATACTATGTGTAGAGTTTAGCCATGGTTCCCAGATATTTAGGAATTTGGGAAAGATATCAGCAAGAAGATGAGTGATTCTTTCATTGATTAAGATGTAATTTAATTAATTTTTGAATAGCTTGGAGACTTAAATTGTTTAGCTATGTGGCTTTTGGTGGCAAGAAATATAAATTGTAGTAAAATATTTTGAGGAGTTGATAGATTTGACGATGATAGCCCTAGAACACAGTTTTCAGCATCAACAGTCAGCTGAGAGTTGAATGCATTTGAGGCTAGATTTATTATTTCTTTTCAAAGTGTTTGGGCTTTCGAGCAAGTACCCCATACATGGATAAATGAGCCAATGTCTAAATATCCCCTAAAGCAGCAAGTATTGATAGAGGTTGTCCATCTAGTTAACTTCTCAGGGGTAATATATGTTCTATGTATAACCTTAAGGGAGGTCTCTAAAATACTACAATTTAAGGAGCCTGTCGAGAGATTGGATCATGATTCTTGCCAGATGTTTTGGTCCCAAGTTTGGTTTAGGTATTTTACCCATTTGATCATGTATTGGAATTTGGGTCCTGAAAGGAGGGAGTTAAAGATGTCATATAGCGTTTCTTTTGTTAGGGAATTATTTTTGCATATTCGGGTATGAATTGGTGTTGATCCCATGAATACCAGAGTTAGATCTGATTGATTGGGCAAGGGGTTTAATTGCTAAGGCAAAGAGAAAGGGGGATAAAGGACAGCCCTGTCTAGTTCTCCTCTGTATATTAATGGACACTTTCTCTTTACCTGGTAATTTTAAGGAGGCTTGGGGGAGTGGTAGTAGGTCTTAATTTGGTTGTTAATTTGGCCTTTGTGCATAGTCGATGCCAGGGCTCCAAGCCACCCCCTGTATGCTATAAACCCCCAAATATAGCTGAAAGTTAGGAAATACAATGATTGTTACAGATTGTAAATGTAGCTAAGCATGGGCAAGTTCTAATAATAGGAGATTTGAATTACCCTGAAATAAACTGGATAAATGAGACCAGCAGTTCAGCTGAGGGGAGCAGGTTCTTGAGCACACTCAGGGATCATTATCTGGCCCAGATTATACAAGAGCCTACTAGAAATGAAGCTATCTTAGATCTAGTCAGCACAAATAATATTGATATAATATCAAATGTTGGAATCGGGAAACCCTTGGGAAACAGTGATCACAACACAGTCTCATTTGAGATTGAATTAAAAAAACTAAATTTTAAGGGGCCAACAAAAACTCTTAATTTTAAAAGGGCAGATTTTAATGGTCTAAGGGCAGCCATACAAAGTATAGACTGGAACAGAGAACTGATAAGTAAAAACACTGAACATAAATGGACAACATTTAAATCCTTACTAACTATACATACACATCGACATATACCATGTGGGAATAAAAGTAAAAGGAGCGAATCCCATCCAATGTGGCTTAACAATGATTTAAAGATTAAGATAAGCAGTAAAAAGAGGCCATTTAAATTATACAATAGGGGGGCAGAGACTGCTTTACAGGAGTACAAGGAAATCAACAAGGCTTGCAAAAGCGCTATTAGACGGGCTAAAATAGAAAATGACAAATTAATTGCAAAAGAGAGTAAGACTAACCCTAAAATATTTTTTAAGTATACTAATGGGAAGAAGGTGAGGAAGGAAGCTATAGGAACATTAGAATGTGAAACAGGCCTGTCACGATCTGCTTCTTCAAGGGGGCTTGATATGAGCCTAGTTCAAACCTACCCCAGCAGAATCATGTTGTTCTTGTTCTCTGTGGCACAAAGGATGGCTTCTGAAGAGGTACAGGCAGAGAATACTGCATACAGGTTCATGGCAAGACCACTCCCCAAGTCAGGATACACCACACAGAAATGGTCTCACACTTTGTTTATGTGAAAACCATCTCTCAAACTTTATTAAATGATCAAAACAACATATTTATACTCTGCAATACCACACCCTTGTGTTCATTTGTGTATGTGTGATGTCAGACCATCTGGCTTGCAAACTTGGGCTATCAAAGCTCTTGAGATCAAATTCATTAGATATCCAGTGAACAAACCTTTATGTTAAACTCAAGTTTTTGCTTAGGACTACTTGAAGGACATGCATCTGTCTTGACCCAAGGTCTGTATTTGTGAGTGTGCAATGATCTGCAGCTAACTTCTATGCAGAGCATTTCTACCAATTCCACATATGTTCTATATAACATTTCCCCCCTTATAATGTAGTATAACTAGGATACATAATAACCATGTACAGGCAACATATAACCACACAATAACACATAATCACAATGTAACAATGTCATGCTCCCTTGGACATATTCATAAATTACTGACAATATGAGTCCTTAAACAATTAAATCATGACAAGGCTATCTGAAAATTAGTGACAAGGAAAAGGCAGATGAGCTAAATAGGTTATTTTCTTCTGTATACACAAGGAAGGTACAAGTGGTTGCAACGCTGCAACATAATGGGGCTAAACTACCTTTGCCAAATAATTGCTTAACACAGGAAGAAATCCAAAAGAGTTTGGAAAAAATAAATGTTATTAAAGCCCCGGGTCCTGATGGAATACATCCACAGGTACTGAGGGAAATGGGTTCTTTAATAGCCAAACCATTATATTTAATGTTTCAAGATTCACTCAACACAGGGTCTCTACCAGATGACTGGCGAAAAGCTGATGTGATACCTATATTTAAAAAGGGAGCAAGAGCAAATCCAGGGAATTATAGACCAGTGAGCCTCACTTCTGTAGTGGGGAAGCTTTTAGAATGGTTACTATACAAGAATATATCTATTTGAACAGGATTATAAGTAGGAGTCGACATGGATTTATGAGGGATAGGTCATGTCAAATACATCTAATTGGTTTCTATGAGGAGGTTAGTAGGAACCTGGATCAAGGCAACTCAGTGGATGTAGTCTTTTTGGATTTTGCAAAGCCTTTTGATACAGTGCCACATGGGAGACTATTGTGCAAACTAAGAGATACAAGAATTGCAGTAAATATCTGGCTAAAAGACAAGAAGCAAAGGGTTGTTGTAAATGGAACATACTCTGATTGGACTAATGTGGTAAGTGGGGTTACTCAGGGTTCATTGAGGTCCTCTCCTTTTTAACATATTTATTAATGACTTAGAGGTAGGATTGGAGTGTGGTGTGTAATTAAATCAGATAATGATGTGCTTTCCCTCCAAAGGGATTTACATAAAATTGAGGAATGGGCATCTAAATGGTAGATGAGATTTAATACGAATAAATGTAATGTTATGAATCTGGGAAAGAAAAATAGCCATGCAATTCATAATCTTAATGGAGCAAATCTAGGTGTATCAGATATTGAAAGGGATTTGGGGACAACCATCTAGGTAACAGTGCTCAAAGCCAAGCAGCAGCTGCAAAGGCAAATAAAATATTAGCATGTATTAAGAAGGGTATAGAAGCAAGGGAAGCAAATACAATTCTGCCACTATACAAATCTCTAGTACGCCCTCATTTGGTATATGGAGTACAATTTTGGGCACCACTTCATAAAAAGGACATTTTAGAGCTGGAAAAGGTACAGAGGTGGGCAACAAAACTAATAAGGGGAATGGAGGGGCTAAGTTATGAAGAAAGACTAACCAAGTTAAACTTATTTTCTCTAGAAAAAAGGCGTCTAAGAGGAGATATGATTACCTTATTTAAATACATCCAGGGTCAGTATAAAGATTTGTCAAGGGAGCTTTTTGTGCCCAGAGGTTTTGTACTGACAAGAGGACATCCTTTGAGGTTAGAAGCAAAAAGATTCCACCTTAAAGAAAGATAAGGGTTCTTCACAGTAAGGGTGGTTAATCTGTGGAATTGTCTACCAGAGGAGGTGGTGACAGCGGATTCGCTAAATAACTTTAAAAGGGGACTGGATTTATTTCTAATTAAAAAGGGAATTCAGGGTTATCATGGTTAATTAGAGAGACAGTATTGATCCAGGGAGAAATCTGGTCACCAGTATCTGTGGGTCAGAAGGATTTTTTTTCTCCCTTTGAGACGACTGACTAAGTCTTACTTGAGTTTGTTTTCTTCTGTTTGCCTTCCTTTGGATTAATAATTAAAAAAATAAAATAATAAAATAATTGTTTAATAATAAATTAACAACTAAGTAATTAATATTTAATCTGCATATTGCAGATCAGAGGAGATCTTTAAAGGTTGAACTTGATGGACTGAAAGTCTTTTTTCAACCTTAATTACTATATTACTATGTAACTATGTAACTAACTATGTAACTAGCGTTAAGGAATGATGGGATGATTGTTTTGCTTAGAGGAAGTGTATAGTTTATTTTTTGAATTTCAGAGGATGTTTTGATTTGGAAGATTTTAGATTATGAAGACTTCATTCTAAGCTTCTTAGCTAACAATGAATCTGGTTTGTTTGCATTGGAAAATAATTTATGTTGGGTTCATCTCATCCCCTTTCAGTTTGATTAGAGAAAATTAAATTAAGTTCTAGTCTGATTTTATATATCTTTTGGCCTAGAGTGCGAGATGGACTTTTTGGTTTTGTTTCTCTAGATCTCTTTGTTCTTTCCATAGGCTTGTTTCTTTGTGTAGTATTTTTATTTTATTTTGGGTAGCTTTTTTAATACAAGAATCTCTAATAAATGCTTTGTGGATCATCCAGATCCATCCAATTTCCAAGTTCTGGTTAAGGTTTGTACTGAAATAAAGTTCTATTAGTTGAGATATTTGGTCTCGGTGACTGGATTAGATAGAAGCAATTCATTAATGTTCCAGGAGTATGGGGGTCTGCAAGTAGGGCCTATGTTTTGAGAAATGTTAAATAAAGAGTGGTCTGACCAAGGACATGGAAAGAGTCTATTAAAAAGGTAGCAATTCTAAATTAGGTGCTGTACGTTAATTTTTGTGTTTCATTATCTGCAAATGAGGGGTCTAATGATTTGCAAGATATAAATGTTTTGCATCTTTTTAAGGGGGGATTAAACCCTTTGACATTGTGTGTGAGGAACATTTAATCATTAATGGTCATTTATAAAATTAATATTGGAGATTGTTCTGCAGCACATACCCTTCTGATGAAGGAAAGGAGTAGGCCCAGGAGTCCCCCGCAGAAGGAGTCCTGGAGTCCTAACACCAACATTCCAAAGGAGATAGGAGGCTGAGAGAAAGGAAAGGGATAAATCAAATAAAACATGTAAATAATCAACACAATTAGGGAAACATGTCCTCAGAAAATAACTTTGAGCACAATGAACAATTAATCCGCATATTGCAGATCAGAGGAGATCTAAAAAGGTTGAACTTGATGGACAAAGTATTTTTTCAATCTCAATTACTACGTAACTATGTAACTAGTGTGCCTAGGATAGAAGAGAATCAACATTACTCTTCTTTGGTATACTAAAATGAGGAAGAAGAAAATATATAAAAATAGAAACAAATAAAATGGTTGAATATGTATAAAAATATGTTCAAATAGGCTTTAGTACCTATTTTTAAGTTATGTAAGTGTAAATACATTTAAATATTATTTATATTATTTAAATTTATTTTAAATCTTAGATTAGAAAGTAAGTAATTCTACTTATAGTGAAAAACGAAAACATATGATTTCAAATTTCAAGAATAATAATTATTGAGGTATAAATTGTATTTTCAGATAGTTTTATCTTAAGTAGGGTCAGCAGAAACAAGTCTGCATCAACAACAGTGTTTTTGGCTAGAGTAATAGGAGCTCTCCCCTTGGGAATTCAGAGGCTTTTTGCATCACTTTGGGTGTGGTGCTTCGGACCACTGTCTTGAAGGTATTTGGGTTAGTTCTGGTTCTCCTTGTTTTTTGGGACCATCTTTTAAGATCAGTTTAAGTCGCAGCATATGAGAATGATATTCATCTAGATTTCGAACCGTAAAACATCTGGACTCATTTTGAAAAATTAAGCCGATTGGAAAGCCCCATCTATATTTTATGTTGTATTAGTATAGATATGTCAGGTTTCATTAGATTGCACCTTATCAGGGTGGTCGTTGCTAGGTTAGCAAATAGCTGAAGTTTATGTTAATTTTCATCTTTCTTGAGGTAGATAGTATTATGTCTCAGCTATTTTGCCTTAAGAAGCAGACTATAATGTACTTGGTTTTTCCGAATATTGGGGGGCCCAGGACTCTATGGGCTTATTCAAGTTCACATTAACTCTCTGGGGCTGATGAGAAGGATAGTGTTTACCAAGGCTTTAAGATAAGGAAGTATATCCGTAATAAACTTGGGTATAGCTTGGATTGCAGAAACCTGTTCTCTAGGTCTTCCAGTTTTTCTTCAAGATTGTTATTGTGGAAGGAATTCTGGAGAAATTATCTCAGCTTTGTCTTTAGTTTGAGTTGTAATGATTGTATCTGTACTAGTTTCCAGAGTCTGAGTTCTTTGTCAAACATCATGTATCTCATTTTTAATTTTAGATGAGATTCTAGAAGTTTATGAAAACTTTCAAGCATTTGGTCTCTTTTCTCAGTATCTTGGATTCTATAGAGGAGCCACATATGGACCCCTGTGAGGGAGCAAGAGGTGTTGATATAGCTTTGAGGTACTCTGGAATGCTCTTTATCTTTGACATAGAGAGGTATTAGTTGAATAGTTATTTACATTTTTTTTCTTTTTTGCTTTCTCTGTTGTCATACCACAATTACTGAGTAATTGTGAGAAAAAAGGAGACCACAAGAGCAGGTTAAGTAGATGCTCAGGGTCCAAGGTAGTATTAAGAGGAGCAAAGAGGATCAGATGGTCCAGGGATCAGGTGCAGGCTGAAGACAAACAAACAATACAAATAACAGGCCAAGGTCATATTCCAGAAGATAAGACAAACATATAAACACAGAGCCTTAGTCGAATTCCCTATTTATGTGCTCTAGGTAGAGGGGATTAGGTGCTAAATCACAGCACTAGATCCTGGAATCACTGAATGGTAAGGTTGACAAAGAGCATACAGTTCCATGTTTGTATCTCACCTCAGCCTTAATCTGCCACGCCTTACCCTCTGGAGGCTGTCCTGACAGTGCCACACTACCCCCTCCGAATGAATGACCCTAAGGAAACTCACCAGGGCTGGAGTTGGGCACAAAAGCTCCTCCTCAGATTCAGTCACAAAATCCTCATTCCTCCATGCCACAATCTTCCACTTGGTTGGGCTTGAAAAAGTCACTGGACTAATCTTATGCAGCAGATAGGAGGTCCATTGTATCCCTGCTAACAGGATATAGACTAAGGCTTAGGACAGGTTCCACCAATAATGCCAGCGTTAGGACCAGTTACTAGGATCTACACAAGTTATTGATTGTAACCAACATCAAAGGCAGAGTCAGCATAGATAACCCCAGGCAGGATCAAGGTTTCCTCCCAGAAAGACATGCACGCACATGTTATGCGATTCCAAACAGAGCCCAACTTTATTCTCTTTACACAGATATTTAAGCAGTACAATAACCAATCCACATTAGCCACCCTCTTGGGCAAGCAAGGCTGTCACTAATTTATAATAATTTGTTTGATCCTTCCCCACCTGATCTTGATTGACAGGCTTGCGTTCCTAGTTGACAGGATCTCATGATTTCCACATGTCTAGGGGGTCTGGAAGAGGTTATTGGCCTGGTCACCTTATCAATTTTATGATAGTATGGGGGGTAATTAACATCTGGTATCTCTCCTACAGACAGACTGTGTGTGTGTGTGGGGGGGGGGGGGGGGGGAGTGATAGCCCTATTCATGGAAAAGCTACTGCAACAGGATATTATATTGTAAAGTGAGTATCATACAATATGATTTAACAGTGTTAATAAGACACACAGATTAAACCATCATCTCTGTTCCTCTGACCCTCTCTGACAGGACAGCATTCCAGAAGACAATTAACTAGTCAGTGTCCTGTTTACGATCTCTGCTTATCTTATCTGTGCTGCTATGGGCATGATAATAAATTACTCTTGTGGTGCCCAAATGTCTAAGTTGTAAATTGTAAATTGGCCTTGAGAAATCCCAAATAAAAAGTATCATGGTCTGCTAATTCCAAATATGGATACCCCTTCAACTAATAATTTAAAATGAGTCCCTATCAGATTCAGTTCTTCAAGTAATTGCCCCCCCCCATATAATAACAATTACATACAATAGTCACAGCATCAGACAGCCCTGTAACATCTGAAGTCACTTGATATAATATTACCATATCTTAGGGCCTACTTCTGAGCACACATACATTCTTTAAACATTAAACATTATACAGACCACAAATCCCTACTACTAAATCAGGTCACTATTAGTATTACATTAATAGATAAGTCTCTATTACCCAGTCCTTAAGGGTAATTGCTTTTTAAATAATTACAATATCTTAGCATATTCTGACCACACAGCATTAACCCTCACAATTCCAAAGTCCATGAAAGGGTGGCACAAAGTCCCGCTGTCCACACAGTTGTGACACTTCCCACTTGGTTCATTGAGGTCATCACAACAGAAGTGAAAGGAGCTAGAGGACTGCAATAGCATCAAAACTTCAGTACCAAGCATAATATGTGTTGGGAGGAGGGAATCAGGAGTTTGCAAACTGGTGAATGGGTACATAGCAGTCTCAGGTGATCACAAGGCAGGTGGAAGGCATCTGTAAGATCTTAACCTTTAGCTGTGTTTATGATGTTTTGAACTCTTCCTGTAGTCAATGTGCTTTTCATGCCGAACGTGCCTTGAACTGGCAGCTTTTCTTGCATTACCTGCTATGCTTTAATAATTTCTATCTGTATCCATCTAGAAATAATTGGTCTAGAGACCTGTTGGTCATTCTTTTTCCCTTGGAAAGCCACAAGTAACTTTTGTGATTTTTGAAAGTCTTTTGTTCTGTCCAAACATTGTAACAAACAATATCTAACATACAAAGAAATTAACCTTTTTTTTTATATTTTTTTTTGAGTTGCAATCTAGGCAACCTAATTTCTTGATGTTGCAAATAAGGGAGTTTTATGCAGAAAGCTTGAATCTCTCCAATTCAATGCACTCTGGTTATTGCAAGAATATGTCTTAATTTCAATGATCAGCACCCCCTTCATGATAATGAAGGGACCGTAGGAAGGCGGGACCACTTGATCTGGCCAGGAGCGGGAATGTTTAGGAGGTGGCTAGCTGGGGGTGGTGGAGCCATTTATAGGTCTTTTGGCGCCATTTCCCACCAGCAAGAGTGAACCCGCTGGCAATGAGGCCCTCGGCTAATGGGCACCTCATGGGCACCTCCCAGTGGTCCTGGCCTGCAGCAGGGCGGTAGCAGGGGCTTGAGTCGTGGCTGGCAGGGGATTAATCGGAGTCAAGAGGGGTTGTGGGGCCCTCTGTGGGCTACCCCCCACCCCTTTTGGCTTCGGGCATTCCAGCCTCATGGCTGAGGCTCATGAGCCAGGTGTTGGGATTGGGTCTTTGGGCTTGGAGGTGGGGTCGCGTTGTGGGTCCAGGGAGGGTCCAGGGAGGGTGATGGTAGTGGGTTGCGGCACAGTGTGCACACTCGCGGTAGGTGGCGGGTGCAGGGGAGTTGTGTGCGCCGGGATCCTGAGTAATGCAGCTGTGGATCCTGGCGTATAAGAGCTCCCCACCTTTTATGTCTGGTCGCCCCTACACATGCCTGTGGTATTGTGCTGGGAGGGCATGTTATGTTACAGAGCCCTGGTGGCCCAGTGGCTAAAATTCACTAGACGCTAAGACTTGGGGGCCGCAGGTTCAAGCCCCATGCATGGCAGTTTGTTATTTGGGGTAATGGGTTATGTAAATATAGGGAGTAGTGCTGTGGGTGTTAAGGGTGCGCCACTGTGGCCCATTTTTGCGCCCCGTTCCTGCTCTCTCATACTGCAGTAACTCCATGCTGTCTAGGAGCTGCAGTGAAGGCAAAATGGATCAGCATGGTGCGGTCCAGGAGGTTGTGGAGAGTCAGACACGACCGAGTGACGCCATGTACGGTATTGGGACCATTTACAGTGGGCTGTGACTCATGGGGATACCACCAGCCCCTTACTGTTCTCTAATGCTGCAGTTAGCCCCAGGCTTTCTGTGGAGCTGCAGCGGAGGTAAGCAACACATAGTGGCACTGTATAGTGTCATTTTTCTTGGGGAATATGTTATTCAAGTTTAGGGGTATTTGATTATCACCGCAATAAATTGATTATATACAGGGGGCGGGGGTGTGGGTAGGGCTGGGGGTTTAGTTATAGTGGTTGAGCTAAGTTGCTGACTCGACAGGGTTACTACGGGTCATGGAAAGTGGGCATGGTTAGTACTTGGTTGGGAGACTACCTAGGAACACCTGGAGCTGTATGTGGTGGGCCCACGGTAGAACGAAGTGGCAAGCCACCCTAGTATATCTGACATAAATCCCCAGTGCAACAGGTCTTTAGGTTACGTAGGGTTTGACTCAACGGTATGACGCACAAACGGACATGGGCAGGTATTAAACTTCATTTGACTGGTGCTTGGAGCGGTCAACAAGTGCATATCCAAGTCGGTGCTATACCTTAGCCTTATAAAAATCTGCCTGTAGCAGCATTGTGTGTCCTGCGTCGGGCTCTGGGTCTGTCCTTGTTTAGAGCTAGTGTATTTTATGCTGCGAGACAAAAGCTCGTAAACCATGATAGCGCGGTTAGGATGGTGGCCGTGGGCAAGTTCATTGGGTCTATCACGTCGTTTTTGATGTTGTGACGGAGACATGTATAAGAGGTTGTGACAAGTCTGACACCTTGCTGTTCTGTGTGGCCATTTCTTTCCCACTGGTGGGATGGTAACAGGAGAATGGTTAAAAATACTGACAAGGTATGTTGACATCAGGTGACTGGTCTGGCGATCCAAGGTGATCATTGACCATTTGGCCGTGAGGGTCCAAGATGGAGCAGGTGGGGAAGGGAGGTAGTTACAGTGTAACAAGCACACTGATTGCTCCCCCTTTGTGGATTACAGCTCTCTTGGTCACATAGTTGGTTTGCCTTTCCTTTTTTGAAATAGGATTGGTTCTCTGAGTATGATTCAACAACGTCAGAGATTGCAAGCAGCGTTTGGGCATATTCCGCATTGGAACTTGCTTCCCACAAGCTTAGTGTAGAAGCAGCCACCGTAACAGCCCTACGGGCTTTTGGGGAATGTGGTTTGTAGAATTGGAAGATTGTGTGCGGTGATGTCATGGGCTATTAATAAATCAGGCCATGTAGGCGCATTGCGTCAGTTGCCGGTCATAGCCCAGAGCTTGGCGTGGCCTCGGCTCACATGGATCATGAGCAGATATGGAGCTCAGAGTGCTGGTGTTTTAGGAGGGTATGCGGCTGGCCATGGTGTTTTTTTTTTTTAATGGGGGAGTCGAAACAGCAAAAGGTATTCTGCGGTCTTCTCCATAGCGGGTGATGAGGGGAGTCGCCGGGTCAGTGGTAAAATGGGTGAGATCTTTCCCTATGGTGGTACGGATGTTCCAACACGGTAGGCCCTGGACAAGGGTTCAGGGAGTAGGGTGTAGTGTCTCTGGCCAGGCTCCTCCCCTGGCGTGGTTATGTTGATTTATTTATTGTTATGGTTATTACGTCATTTTTCGTGTTTACCAATAAATGCTGTGGCCAGTTATCTCCAAAGAAGTTGTCTGTGTCTAATCTTTATGTTTAACTGGTGATTGGGTATAAATTCTTATGTGCACATAGCAACTGGGCCTTGCTTAGGTCAAGAGGAAAATAGTCCACATTCACTAAATAGGCATGCAGTTAACTAACCTTAAAGGACCCAAATGTCTCTATCTATTTGTACAACTGAATCTTCTCTAAATCCCAAAGCAGATTTTCTATATTTTTCTCCAATAATGATAACGTGGTGCTGTAACAGGATCCCCTGATTACTTCCACTTAGGGCTCCCTTAGAAAGCTAGGAGTGACAGTTGCATGAGGAGCCTGTGGTCAAGTTACCCAGTTCTTCCAAACAACTGGCAGTTGTGAAGGGTTGACAACAACTTGATGTCTCCTTCTAACCAGAATACAGAGAGAACTAGTTGGGTGCAGAGCCAAAGAGAGCTGCTGGGGTGCAGACTCAGGCAGAACTCATGTGGTGCAGAGTCGGACAGTGCTTATGCGGTGCAAAGCTGGGCAGTGCTCATGTGTTTCAGAGTCGGGCATTAGTTATGGAGTGCAGAGTCAGGCAGAGCTCCTGCAGTGCAGAGTCGGGCAGTGCTCCTAATTTGATAATTTCAGCGAAATACCTGATTCTGTTTTTAGGTGCACAAGTGCTAATATCTTTTGTAGCTTGATTCAGTAGGTTCTCCTAACTGAAAACTAAACCCAGTGGTGGTATAAACTGTGCAGTGCACCAAAGCTGTCTCTAGATGTGTAGGGTATATTTATATGAGTGAATAATGTTATAAAGAACTTGCATTTCTGTTAGAATTATTTGAAAGAGAATCGGAGGAACATGGGAAGGAGAGGCTAAGGAAGGCTTAGGAAGGAAGAGAGTAAACATAATTCACTTGGGGTACTCACTTGTACACCTTTTTAATTTGTTAATTTCATAGGCGATGAATACAAGTTGGACAAACATGTTATATAGAAGAGGAGTACACTGTCCTGTCACAGAGAGGCTGCATTTTTGCTAACAAGCTGAAGTTAATCAATGGCACTTGATCTGTATCATGTATCATGTGTTTGCGGTGAAGATTTTAAAACATTTAAAATGTTTTGTTTGAGTGAAATCTGAGTGCTGTCAAGATTTGAAAGTATATACTGTTAATCTCTTTGCAAACTGCTTTTGCAAAGTCAGGAGCTTAAAACTCTTAATTAGACCTGGTCCACTGTGGGCAATCAGGCTTGAGGAAGAAGCATACTTATAAAAGAGCTCCATATGCAATGCCGTGTATTTATGCAAATTCTTCATGTATTTTCACCAATTGCAAGGACCATTACTTGATGATGGACAAAATGTTATTAGAAATGTGAAGAATTGCATTTGTCCTAACAAAATTAAATTGTGGAACCTTGAATTTCAGTTAAGCAGCTGCTCCAAATCAGTTGCTCTGTTGACTTCTATACACACAAAAAAAAATTGCTCTGATTTTGTCTTTTATCACGTTTCTTTCTTTAGCGCGGTGCATCCAGATTAGCTGTGCTGCTGTTGTCATTAGTGCCATTGCTTTGTGGGGCAACCTCAAAGATACATGGTGTTTCAGTGACGCAGGCTGAGTGATTTCCCTACTCTATAATACCAGTGATCGAGGCTTTGTGACCCACTAAATTATGGAAGAAAAAAAACTTTTACATTTAAGCAAAATTAATCTGTTCTATACCTTTTATAAACATTGTACTTACTTTATTTTTACAGTTATGTTACTCTGTATGGGGCAGCCATTTTGCTCCTCAAGTTTTATATCACTCCCTCCACTGTGTCTCCTTTCTCCCTCCCTCTCCTCCACTGTGTCTCCTTTCTCCCTTCCTTCCGCTCCCGGGGCACATGCCTCCGGCGCAACGCACATGCGCAACTGATACCACGCATTGTGTGCCTTGTGGCGCAATGCGAATGCACTGCTTATGCCGCACATTGCGCATGCGCAACTTGCGGGTTATAGTTGTAGTAATTGCGAATTTGTCATAACTTTTAACATAGCGTTACCGACAAACTCGCTATTACCACAACTATTATATGTGATCATTGGAGGGACATCTCTTCCCCTCTCTGTCATGGAGATTGGATAAGAGATACATCTTTCCCCTGAGATAATTATGTGCCAAATTGCCCAAGTAGTCTCTCACCACCCCCCACCTCTGCTGTGTCTATTTCCCCCCTCTCCCTCCGCTGTGTTTCCCCGCTTTCTCCCACCCTTTCCCCTGTCTCTCTCCCACCCTCTCCCCTGTCTCACTCCCCTCCCCCCATTTCTCTCTCCCATCTTCCCCCATGTCTCTCTCCCACCATCTCCCCTGTCTCTCCACCCTCTCTCCCCCCTCAAAGGGTGAAATGCGCATGCGCGGCTCATGTCGCGCATTGCATATGCGCCATTCGGGGCACGCAATACGCACACGCCCTTGACATAGTGTTTAACCTCCCGCCACCAATGCGCCTGCACACTATTAGCCCTATTAAATTCCACCAACGTGGAAACCCGTAGCCCGTAATGGAGCCCGCTAGACTTACGGCTATTAAATTGGCCGTGCAAACGAGCTGCGGGTTACATGTGGAAAACCCTACCGGCTGTCGAAATCTGAGCTCCGTTGCTGCAAAGCCTTTGATCTGTCAAGCCCATAAATGTTACGTTTGCAAATCGCTATTAAATTGCTACGAATCCACTGACGTTCTAACTCGTAACCTGCAAATGGAGCCAAAAAGCCTACGGGTACTAGAGAGGACCCGCAAGGTGGTTAAAATCCTATCTGTAGCACTGTAAAACAGTTATTACACTGCATTTTGGGAAGCCGAGCCAGGACATGCAGTGGCATGACTTTTGGGCGAAGCACACTTCTGCGCCCGAAAAATGTGCGCACCGAAAAATGCCTGAGAAATGAGAGCACCCACACCAGCGCGCCAACTCATCTCCCCATGTGCCAGAAGGGTGGCACGACTAATCACCCTCTTACCCCCCCAGTATTCATCTGCATCTGCAAGCCTGCATCTGCCATCAGCATCTGCCATCAGCCAGCCTGCATTTCACATCTAGGGTCATCGCTTAGTAGGTGCCAATAACTATCCATTTCTTTATTGTTGGTACCATACATCATGATGCACCTAATCTGTTGATCATCATTTTCCTTTCTTTTTGTCATATAGGATCTGGGATCTATCCTTCTCCAAATCATTTTTGTTAGGATACCCATGATCCTTAAATCTTTGCCTGCGGGCATCTGCTTGTATCTTCAAGTCTTCATCCATATCACAATTTCGTCTGATATGGATGTATTGCCCTGTTGGAATACCTCTCGTAAGGGGATGTGGGTGCTGGCTGTCCCAAGCAAGAAGAGAATTGGTTGCTGTGCTATTTCTAAAAGTGGTCGTACGAAGATTACCAACTTGGTCCTTTCTAATGTGCAGATCTAAGAACTCAAGGTTGTGTTCTTTGGTTATGTGGGTGAACTTAAGGACCATGCAATTGTCATTCAGTTTTTGACAAACAAGTTAAATTCACTCTTTGTTCCAGTCCACAAGACAAGCACATCGTCCATGAATCTCTGCCACGACAGTACACATGAGGTGTATTGTTCAAATTTCTCCGTAAAAACCTCTGTTTGCTCCCAGAAGCCGAGGAATAGATTTGCATAGTTAGGGGCACATAAGTGTCCATTGCTGTTCCCCTTACTTGTCTATACCAATTTTTTAGAAAATGAAGTAATTTTTTGTCAAGATAATTTTGAGTAAATTCACGACCAATTCATTAAAATCTTTCTGATCCATTCCTCTCATGTTCAGAAAGTGACGTACAGCCTTGATGCCAAGATCATGAGGTATCCGGCTGTATAACTGCTTGACGTCTATACTCGCCAAGTAGGTCGTAGTTGATACATTAAGATTGTCGAGATGGTTAAGCACGTCAGATGTATCTTTAAGAAATGATGGTAGGGTGATAACCAGATCCTTTAAATTATCATCGACTAGCATGCTTATTCGTTCTGTTAAGTTTCCATTGCCGGATATAATTGGACTTCCTGGCATTGGTAGAGTTTGCTTATGCACTTTTGGCAGCGCATAGAACGTTGCAGTAATTGGGTTATTTGGGAGCAAATAGTTCAGGTTTTTCATGGAAATCACATTATCTTTTGTCTGTGTGAGTTTTGCTCTCAATTCATTGTGATACTCTATCGTCTGATTTTTTGGCAGGATTTCATATGTCTGAGGATCATTCAGGATATTCAAACACATCTGCAGTCAGTTTTTTTCACCAAGACAATGTTTCCGCCCTTGTCCGCTGATTTGAGCTCCCTTGAAAGGTTGGCTGGCCACTTGTAGTTGGTTTTCCTTCTGATGTCTAGATCTTTTGTGCCTAATTTGCGGGACATGTCTACATTGTTCATTTTTTTTTATTTGGGGCGTAAATTTGCTTTTACCCACAAACTTTGAAATGCTTTCATTGGTGACTGTAGTACTGTCCTCATTTTCACGTAATAGTCCAACCAGATTTTGTAGGGCTGCATAATTCTTGTACAGCAAACCCAAAGATTCCATCTGTCTTTTCTTTTTTTCAGCATAATATTTTCTCAATGCGAGTTTTCTCGCAAACATATGTAAGTCCTTGATGTTACAGAACAGATTTCAGTGATTTGAGGACACAAATGAAAGGCCTTTTTTTAGGATTTCTACATGTTCTGATTTTAAGTCAAACTTTGATTGATTGATTACTGGGGAATTTAGAACTCTTTGCGTCTCTGTTTGTATCACATACATTTTGCCCATATGCACTACTTGGTAATTTCTTATGTTGGGACTTCCCATTTTCTCTGTTCATATCTTTCAGTTTGTTCCTTATGGTCACTTCTTTATCAAATCCATTTGCGCTCAATTTTTTTTCCACTGATGTTTGATGAGGAAGCTTGCAATGTTTGCAACGAGGGAGATTTTAAAAAATTGCTCTTTCATTTCCAATCTCTAAAAACATTGATTTCTCCTTGTGCGTGGTCTTCCTCTGCCTCTTTTCATCCGTCCAGATTTTTGGCCTCGCCCCCTGCTTAAAAAAATCATTACTCAGAAAATGACCTTGTGAAAACTCCTGCCGGAGACCAGTCTTGTGAACTGGATAATTAGCTAGCTCCTGAAGATATTGGGAGATCCTCCTGTTCAGAACACTCTGATAAACTTTCATCTGTTTGAACAGATTACATTTGCATGGTTGCCACTTTATAGGCTCTATTGAGTTTGAAGTCTTGTTTGTCCCTCAGGAATTTGTTATACTTCCTGATGGACAATTCTTTTTTTTATTTTTTCAGTGGTCTCATCCAGCTTTTGATAAAGCTTTTGAAACTCTGGAGTTTCCTTAAATTTATTGAAATCCTGATGCTTTGTTACATTTTTAGTTAACATTTCCAAGTTAGTCTTTTCCTTTTCAAAAATTTGGGTCATCAAGTCCAGAGAACTTCTCATAATTTTGCAGGCTTGTGTTCTCCCAGACTGTCCTTATTTGACGTTTAACTGTTTTCTGTATATTCTTAAATGATGTGAATAGATCAGATTTGATTATCCACCTTTGATATTCCCTTATTCTCAAAGGCCTTTTGTGCCTCTGGCTGAAGTCTATGGGGATCCCATTTGTCCATACCAGAGGTTGCCATATCAATTGTCAAGATGTTATAATTATTTAATATGTCTATATTTGATGACGTGACAGTAATTGTATTAAACCAAAAAGAGTATAGATACTCAATAATTATGATGAATTGGTGCTTAACGCCTGATAGATAAATAGTTAAATAATAAGGAAAGTGTACAAAATAGTGGGACTATTATAATCAATGTAAAGATAATTTTATTAAATGACAGCGGCGTATTAAAAACAGGGAAATGCTAAAAAATGACAGGGGAAATTTAAAAAAAGGGCAAATGTAAGGAATAGCAATAGAAAAAAACCCTAAAGCACTGGTATTGTGCAGTGTAACTCTTAAGTGAGTGGGTATTACTATTCACACCTACGGGCGAGCCAAAATTGTATAATGAGATACAAGGGCAAAATGACCAAATCTTCTCATAAGTTTAAATATATATATAAAGCACCCTCATGCCTGAATAAAGTGCCCTCCAAGGATCCAGAGGGTTCATTAACATAGCAATGTACTTGCATGAAAAGGGTAGTATAGGTCACTGTTTATCGTGCTACAGAGCCTATAACCCGTTTATGGAGGTACATAAATGCAGTACCTATTTCATATCAATCTCAAGGGAGCTCTACCAAAAGTATAAGGGAGTCGTAATCACAGCTATTGGTTACAAAACATGGAAACCAAGCAGTGTCTCTATCCACTTGTTTGCATCTGACTCAGGTGTAGCACATTAGGTGCCTAAGGTTTACAGAAGAGGTAGAATCAATCACCCAGATATTAAGGGTTATCATAGGCAATAGAAAGTACTTGCAGACAAGGTATACTACAAATGGGGTGCAAGGGGCTTTAAACTAAGCCGTAACTATAGCGAGTTCGCGGTTCCAAAAAGGCTCGACCGCCAGGTTGCAATGCGCATGCGCACGTCCAGCGTGATGATGTACGCAGCGTCGTTGCTAGGAGCCTGACGCCTTTCGACGTACAACGTCTTTGTCAAAGGGGAATTGTATAACGCTGTCTCAAGGAGCTATTTATAGGGAGATGTCGCCAAGGCAACATGGAATAAGCAGGAGTAAATATAGAAACAGCAATTCAATATGCATATAGCCATGTACATTACCCGTAAAGGGCAGAGAGAATAACGGAGATAATGGAAATGAACTGTATGGTATATACAAGGGGCAAAAAACTCTAAAAAATGTGCAAGATATATATAAGACATATATATATACATATATACTGGTCAATGATGTATATATATAATTAAAGCCATATCCATGTAAAAGGACTTATATATCAGATGGTAAGCTATAAGAGAGATACATAAGTGTATAAGATAAAATAGGAACCACTAAGAATAAATAGTGGGAGAATACCAAATAAGGCAAGATTACAGAATGATGTAAACAGAAATGAGGATGAGGTGCCATATATAAAATACTGTGATATAAGAGGAAACAAGCCCTATTATACAACTAGGAGGTGTGAACAAAGTGGCAAAAGTATGTATAGAGCAGTGATGTATAAATATCATGCTCTTATAAATGTAAAAAACAATACTCAGACCATTAATAATAAGAGAGTGCTTATGGACTGAGATATAAATAAATAAAACCCATGTGCGAATGAAAAATGAAGGTAACAAGGGCCTATAACAGGCTGCCTATTCACCATTGAATCAAAAGGGTGAATGTGAATATAAATATTGTCCAACCAAATAAGATGGACAGAAAAAGTGAGAGGCCTATAATAGGGCTCATATTCTCACTTAGGTGAATAAATATCTAAATCTGAAGAATAAGTGAAAATCAATATTAAGCAAAATCTGAAAATAAACAGATATGACTAAAAATGTGGGTTAAAGTGGCATATGTTATATATATCTCTCTATCACAGGAAAAACCTTACACAGATGGGCTAAGGTGACATATGTATATATATATATATATATATATATATATATATATATATATATATATATATCATAAGAGAAAGAGAGAGAGTATTAAATGAAAGGGGTAAAAGTGAACCCTTCATTAAGACCATTTGGTACTTGGACCTTTAATTTGTATATCCAACGTGCCTCACATTGTAATAATTTCTTCTCTAAATCTCCCTGTCTTGGTCCTATTTGGACCTGGTCAATTGCACAGAAACATAAGACTTCACTTTTATTGTTGTGACAGTATTTCACATGGCGGGCAATAGGTGTATCCAATGCATTCTTAATACTGTATATATGTACACCAATCCTTTGGCGCAACTGGCGCCTCGTTTTTCCTACATAGATCTTCCTGCAAACACAGGTGGCCACATAGATTACCGCCTTTGAACAACAGTTCAAGAAGTCTTTGTTTTTACATTTTTCCCCAGTAATGGGATGTTCATATACTTTTAAAAGTGTAATATATCTGCAGAATTTGCATTTACTGCATTTAAAGCATCCTGTTAAGGGCCTTAACCAGGTCCCAGATTTCTGTTCTTTAAAAGAGCTATGGACCAATCTGTCTCTCAGGTTTTTGCCTCTGCGATATGTAATAGAGGCCTTAGGTGTTAGAACATCTTTTAAATCTTCGTCACTCCTCAAAAGGTGCCAATGTTTTGATAAAATGTCTCTGACAGCCTCAGAGTCATAGCCAAAAGTCATTATGCAGCGTGATAATTTACTCTCCTTTTTTGTAGTTTGGTGGTGCTTATTCAGGCCATTCAAAAGTTCTGATCTATTGCAGTTGGATGCATAATTGAAAGCAGATTTGAGACACTTGTTTGAATAGCCTCTGTCCCGAAATCTAATTCTCAGTTTATCTGCCTCTAGTTGGAACTCAGCATCAGAACTACAATTCCTTCTTATTCGAAGGTATTGACCTCTTGGTATCCCCCTTTTAAGGGGTTCAAAGTGCTGGCTGTCCCGGGTCAATAAAGAGTTTGTGGCCATATCTTTCCTATAAGTAGTAGTTGATATCTTACCCTCCTCATCTTTTGTTATCAGCAAGTCTAAGAATGTAATCGAGGATAGGCTTAACTCATAGGTGAATTTAAGGCCCAAACTATTGGTGTTTAGATCGAATATGAATTGTTCAAATTCAGATTTGGTGCCTGTCCAAACTACTAGCACATCATCAATATAGCTCCCTTGAGATTTATATGAAATAGGTACTGCATTTATGTACCTCCATAAACGGGTTATAGGCTCTGTAGCACGATAAACAGTGATTTATACTACCATTTCTTGCAAGTACATTGCTATGTTAATGAACCCTCTGGATCCCTGTAGGACACTTTATTCAGGCATGAGGGTGCTTTATATATATATTTAAACTTATGAGAAGATTTGGTCATTTTGCCCTTGTATCTCATTATAAAATTTTGGCTCGCCCGTAGGTGTGAATAGTAATACCCACTCACTTAAGAGTTACACTGCACAATACCAGTGCTTTAGGGTTTTTTCTGCTATTCCTTACATTTGCCCTTTTTTTAAATTTCCCCTCTCATTTTTTAGCATTTCCCTGTTTTTAATACGCCGCTGTCATTTAATAAAATTATCTTTACATTGATTATAATAGTCCTACTATTTTGTACACTGAATATTGGGGTGGTAAACACCCAGGGAAATTACAAATCCTCACTTTTCTTCTATATAAAATAATAAGGAAAGCCTAAAATTGGGAAAACCATTAGTAATAGCTGCCTTTAAATATTAGGCTTGCAAGATAATCTTTTTTCATTATTAAAATATTAAAATAGCCATGGTTTGTACAGATGGCCTCCCTCCACTTGGTGATGTGAGTGTATATTACACTATATACAATACAGAATGTGTGACTTGATGAGTTATGGATAATGCATTGTAAGAGGGACTTGTCAAAGGCTCCCATACATAAAGGTGAACTCTTATTTATGGTATAACAGTAAACATTAACATGTGTGCTCACCGTGAATAAATATACAGTGAAGGAAACAAGACAAGAAAAAATGTGTGAGGATTAGAAGTTAGTGCACACCATGTGAATGAAATAAACTAATGTAAAAAGAGGATAAGAGTTATCTTCATATGTACAAAAATCTGTAAATCATAGGATAACTATGAAAATAAATATATGATGTAGGGGCTAGAAAAACTTAAAAACAAAGCTCACTTTTTCAGGTCCTACTGGACTGACCTGCAGATCGATTGACTTGTATAGGCGCTTCTGTCATAGTGAAGGGAACTTCGTCATGCATGACGAGTTTATAAGCAAATACCTTGAGTCTTTTCTTTGTGTCTACTGGGTGAGGCAAATGCCCCATGTTATAACCTTCAATCAAACTTACAGCTTGTTTATAGAGTAAAAGAGCTTTTTATGTCTACAAATTTTTATACAAGAACTACAGTGCCCTTCCATACAGCTGGGTTAAACAGTAAGTTATCCATTATTTTTGAGCCTGTTTGTACAATGGGCCAGGGGGTTTCCATAAAGTATATTAAACATTTGTTCAAATATTTCCCCCAAACATTTAAGCTTGCATAATATGCACAAACCAAGCCGAATTTGCTGAGTTTCGACACTGAACAAAATCGGCTAAGGGAGAAAAAAAATGGAAACGAGGCTAAGGGAGACCAAAACGCGCAAATCACCACCAGGCACGTATGAGTTAGCCAGGAACAACATCAGAATCTCAGGAGCAAAAAAAAAACGACCTTGCAAAAATACTAATTTCACGTCCGAACCGCAAAAAAAAATCGAAAAACTAGATATAAAAATAAAAATAAAATAATAACACACATATACACCACTGGGGGAAAGCCACGTACGAGTTAGCCAGGAACGTAGGAGGTACAAAATATACCATTACAAGGGACGGAAAATGCCAGCGAGCCAAGTAACACATAGAAAAAAGCCACCATTTTACAACACTTGCAAATAATAACATTAAGATTCTAAAATGGTGCTTTACACGCCTAAACAAACGGTTTCGCCTCGCGCATGCAGCCTATTTACACTTGGCACATTGCTGACACTTTCTCCTCAGGTGATCAACAATCCAACTGACATTTTCAGATGCAGGAAAACCCAAAGAGATTGATAGCTCTTCAGGACATTGATTGCTGCATATTAAATATAAATAGGTAAAGTATATTCATTTATGAATTCATATGAATTTATTAATTCACTGTAATAATTTTGTTTATATTTTACACTTTACTTACATATCTGTCTTCGCAATGAGCGCCGAAGGTGATTGTTGCAAAGCAGGAAACTTGAAGTACACGAGGGGAGAGGCTCGCAATGAGCGCCGAAGGTCCTCAGAGTTGCAAAAGACTTACATTGTGTGGCAAACAGCATTGCCATAGCTTCAAATCTTATTGCCGTAAATTTTGATGGGCAAGTCGCTAGTAAAATATATTTTTAAAATAAAGTACTTATTTTTATTATTTGAAAAGTGTTACCAGCTGTTGAAGATGGAAGCCCCCGGGCTTCGGAAATGGAGGCTGTAACTTAAGTTGCTATTCAATTGGCGTCTTGTTGATTCCTTGCGATGGTTAACTCCGCAAGTTAATGCCCAACCAAGCCTTTGATCTTTCACATCCGCAAGAGTTCTGAACTCTAAAATCGCAAATTGCTATTCAATTGCTCCGAGTCCCCCTCACTAACCACCCTGCCAAGGCTGCAAATGGCAAAAGTCGGATCACAAGTTACGGGTTTCAAGGAGGACTCGCAAAGAGCTTAATGACATGTCTGGAGCACTATAAACGCAAATATAAAATCAATACTGCACTCTAAATGATGGGAAAAGTGATAAAAGACATTAGCATTAATTGCACAACAGTCTCAAGCCTGCAAATCGGCACAAAAAAAATAATTTGATTGTATGTTTCAATTCGATCTCAGGAATCAATGAGTTAATACATATCAGGCCACCCATATTGACTAGAACAGTATCGGCATTCAGTTTTATTATTTTGTACATTGCTGGTCCGCTCGCACATTGGACCCCGAATCGCAAGTTGATTGAGACTTACGGTCTTGTCGAATTGAATAGCACCGTAACTTGAGCGAGCCTATATCCCGGAACTTGCGGCCTCCTAATTGAATGATGCTCATAGTCTGCTAGGAGCCTGCAAGTTACAGGCCGAAAGCCGACTCCATAAACGATGCACTCGTCCATAGCAGTTAAGGGCGGGAATATGATTAAGCGAGACAGTGACCTCCCATTTCGAAACAGCCAATAGAAAATGAGACTGCCATAATTACGGCAGTAAAACATGGTGGTTACGTTTCAATCAATTAGGTTCAGGGGTCCGATATACAATGGGACTTGCAAACCCTCAAAATACAAAATTATAAAAATGAATGTCAATACTGTTCTCATCCATATGGGTGACCTGATATGTATTAACTTATTGATTCCCTGGAATCTGTAAATATGTGTAATCAAGTATAAAAATTGTAAATAGTAGAAAAAAACCTCAATTAACTGCTCTCAAAATACTCATGCTCTCTCTCTCTCAAAAACCTCCAACTCCAGGACCTGCATGTTACTTTGTCAAGAAAATACACAGTCAACACATGGGTGGGTGGAACGCAAATTTATCAATCATCAAACATTAATCTATTGGCTGAGAGGCCTGTGTCACACTACGTTATACTGCGATTGGATCGTAAAGGCCGATGGCATCTCGGCCAGCTTCTTAAAAGCTTGCGAGCTCGGAACGGGTTGCGTCTATGGCCCGTAGGTCGCGCCATGGTTGCATGTAATAGCTCTGTAACTACGCCAAATTTCAAGCCTGCAGGCTTTGCGGGTGTGCCGTTGCTGCTACAGGCTTGGGATTTAATATGGCCCCAAGTGTATCAACATGGTGTGTTGCAATCCATGAGATCAAGGAGAGTCGGACATGACAGTCTAAGCAATGTTATGGGCATTATAGGCAAATGAGGAGGTGATTTCTTGTTGGTACAGTGTGGCAGCAGAATCCATTAACAGGAGGTGCCCACTTTCTTGTTTGAATGGCTGATACCACGGAACAGGTCTATTCTCTAAATAGATGGATTTCAGAGAGTGTTTGAAACTGTGAGCAGGGGAGAGCCATGTCTGACAGGGTAGAGATTTCCCTTACAACAGGGTGGAGGTGCATGAGAAAAGTCTTGGAGATGAGTGTGATGGGTTGATGACGGGTGATGAGAGATGTATGTTGTGGACGAGCGTAGGGGTGGTTGGAGGAGTAACTAGAGATTAGCTCTGATATGTAGGATGTTGCAGTTAAAACACAACATGCATTGCAAAATCAACACTCTCATCTGTCAGACTGTATCATAAATTACACAAAAACCTGTCAGGAAACATGATAACATAAATCCTGTACTTAAAATAAACTATGCGCTTCTTTCCTAATATAGAATTTTATGGCTTACTTAAGGTGCCTTTTAGTTATAAATAACATTGAAACCGCTTAGAATTTATAAGGAAATGTCATGACTGGCTGTAGACCGCCCCAGGCCTCCTGGGGTCGGTACGGAGGGCAACGTGACCCGTGCAGGAACGGGAGTAGGGTAGAGTAGGAATGTCTAGCTGGGGGGCAGGGTCGTGACCCTGGTAGGAGCGGGAGTAGGGTAGGATAGGAGTGGCTAGCTGGGGGGCAGGGCCACCTAGAGGTTTGGCGCCTGTTTTGTCAGTGTGCCCCCAGCTAGCCAAGAAGGCAGATCCCACCCACCCATCCCTTATATATTTGGAACATAGGTGTTAAATTATTGAAAATTGTAAATATGTGTTCAAAAAAAAAAAAAAAAAAAAAAAAAAACAATATATATATATATATATATATTTATGTATGAAAAATGGGAAAATATGTGTTTAAAAAAAAAAAAAAAAAAAAAAAAAAAAACAAGTACCCATACAATAAGTCGAGTATATTACGCTAATCTGTTTACGTTATTAGCAGTTGTATATGTATTCATTTCAGGCCGAGTTATGATGTGCCTGTATTTTGTTGTTGTCACAGCAAGGCGGTGGTGAGGGGAGTCGCCGGGACAGTGGTAAAGTGGGGGTGATCCTACCCTACGGGGGCACGGATGCTCCATCATGGTAGGCCCTGGACGAGGGTCAGGGCGCGGAGTGTACTGTCTTGTTTCCCAGGCTCCTCCCCTCTCTTGTTTACGTATATTTAATTAATGGTTTGTTATTACGTGAACTTGGTTTACCAATAAACGCTGTGGCCAGTATGCACCCCAAGCAAGTTGTTGTGTCTAATTATTTATTGATTAAGGGTTTAGAAAGGATTCTGCATAACAAGATTATTCAGGGAGCAAGTTATACCCAAAATGTCACGCGGACACACTCACTGGGCCTTTCACGGGTCATGTGTTTCAAAAGAAATCTATCAACAGATGTAATTTCGCAATACATAGACACACCATTCCGAAACTGTTACAAAGGAACTTGTATAACCTGCTTTGTTGTCAAAAAAAAGTATTCATTCTCACTTGAGAATTAAACTGTGAAATATTTATACAGCCTCTGAATAAATAAACTTGATACTGGATAAACATTTTTTTACATTCTGAGTACCTATTGCCTATTTTATAGTATGGTGTAGTCCTTTAAAAGGAACTTCCATATAATCATTTACCAAGATCTGACAATCTACCTCCTGCAAAATGTGTTGCAAACCCAAAATGTTTTAATACACGAAAACAATCCCCAAACACAAAATGCATTCAAATCCCGAAGGATGCAATATTTTGCCCCAGCTGAACTAATAAACCCTTCTGCATTTTGAGTAAGTATAATCCTGTTTAGGGAGCATCGGCACATCCACAAAGGCTGACGGTTTGAAATTCGGCTGCGTTACAGTGCTATTTAATTAGACCATGCCGCGAGTTACGGGTTTGAGACGCAAACCTGAAAAACCATTCTTGCTCATGTTGGATGTGAGGCTGTGAACATGATCAATTAGTCAAACCGTAGTTACAGGTTTAGACGGAGCCAATGGCAAAAGAGATCGTCATCATTACGTCACTGAAAAATGGAGGTTAGATTTCAAAGGCTTACAAGCTTCAATTACGAGTTACGATCGGAACCGCATTCCAGAAATAATGCAATATTAATAAATCAGTAAATTGATATTATAGTCCATGCGAGTTCCATTATATGTATTAACACATTGAATGCCGGGATCGATATAACACGGAAATTAAACATAAAATAAAGTATTTTTTATTGCAGATTTGCGAGCTTGAGAATGTTTTGCTATTCATTTTAATACCTAACATCACTTTCCCTTTAATTATAAGTACAATAGTGTGAGTATGTTTGCATCTATAGTCTATATGTAGACTTTTACCCCCTTGCATGTCCTCTCTAGTGCCCGTTGGCTTTTTGGCTCCATTTGCGGGTTACGAGTTTGAGTGTCAGTGAATTTGTTGCAATTTAATAGCGATTTTCGAGCACAACAGTTACGAGCTTGACAGATCAAAGGATTTGCGGCCGCGGAGTTCATTTTTTGACATCCCGTAGGGTTTTTTCGCCCTTACCCCGCAAGTCGTTGGCGGGTTTCTTTACGAGGCCAATTTAATAGCCGCAAATCTTATTGGCTACGTTGCGGGCCACGGTTTTACAAGTTGAGGAAATTTAATAGGGCTGTATATCTCTCAAATAGAGTAAAGAATATGGCTATAGAATGAATCCTATAACCGGTAGCATATAACAGCAGCCTGACGGGTGTAACTCCCTTTTCGCGGCATAAGACTTTATCAAAGGGTAATCAAATTCTAGAGAAACATCCATCACCTTGATTTTTGGAGGTTTAAATACTGTAGGGAGACTTCAGTAGCGTTTCTGCGCCTGTTTTAAATTTTCCCTCATAATTTTTTTATCCAGAGATCTCTATATTTTTTCGGCCCATGAGAAGGGTCAGGATTCACGTATGGTAGAATTGGTCGCTCCCTAAAGCAGTTTGCAGGAGAATTGGGACATAATACGGCAATAAACTTTCATATTTTCTTTTGGGTGTTTACCAAGGAAAGAGCTATCAAGTTTATAGAAACTACACTATTAATTACAGAAAAATACAAGTTTTTAGTTTTCTCCACAGCAGTTTGCACAGAATTGTTAAAAAACTGCACATGCTCCATTTTGTGATACATTAGGCACCATCTACTGGTTTTAATGTATCATTACACACATATAATATGCAAATATCATGCATAACACACCCTTTAGAAAATATGTTACTGCTACCTGGTGGCCTTTTGGTGTCATTACACCAATATAAAACTTGAGCCACCATGTTTCCGCATTTGGGTTTCAGCTGTGATATAGGAAAACATTTAAATGGTAGAATACAAAGGGTGAAACTTAAATTAATATCTTACAATTAAAAAATATATGTAGTAATTGAAATCTTTGAAATTAATCAGTGAAAAATTATGAATCCTTTTTTTAACTGGAAAATTAAGTTTTGAAAGCTTCTACTGAATAGTGGAAATATCCATGATACGCTGGTGGAAGTGGTGTGTGTATTTGAGCATTTACATTTCTGGAGAGCTGTGGTTGCAGCTGTTGATGAAAACTTCCTGCGTCTGATGAAAAGTTCTTCCGTTATGTGATGGAGAAGCGCTGTGGTGCCTATTTTACACCAATCCAAATATCTAACAAAGCCCACTGACTTCTCCATGTTCTATCTTATATATATGAGATAAATCAGGCTGCAGTGGAGGTTTCAGTAGAGGATGAAATATTGTATCCAGTGTTTCAGACAGGCCTCTAGTAAGTACATAAGTGGATAAACCAGAACTGGTCTAATCAGCCTCAACAGGGACTATGTGTTCATGGGGAGTGAATTTGAGGTCAAAATACATTATACTATATTTAGGATGGTGGGAAGAGCAAATTGTGTTTACTGACCAATTGGATCAATACACTCAGTACGTCGAATTATGGATAAAATTTATTGACAATATTTTGTTAGTATGGAATGGGAACCAAAAAGATTTAAAAACCTTTATTGAAATACTTAATACAAATAACATGGGACTTTACTTAACCTCAGAAATGAGTGAAAATGAAATTACCTTTTTGGATTTGAAAATTGCAAAGTTAGATAATGGAAAACTCCAAACAACCACATATAGGAAACCAACAGCCACGAATAGCCTGTTACAGGCAGATAGCAGTCACCCTAAATCATTAATTGAAGGGATACCAGTGGGGCAGTATTTAAGAATCAAAAGAAATTGCTCCAGTCAAATTAACTTTGAGATTGAAGCCAGAGAATTACAGCACCGGTTTAAGGAGAGAGGGTATAAGAACAAACCCCTGAAGAGAGCATATCAAAGAGCAAAAGCAGTAGACAGAGACCTACTGTTATCTAATAAGAATAAAGAACAAGATGAAGTAGTTAGATGCATAGGCACCTACAATGGAAAATGGCATGAAATTAGAACATTTTTCAGTGACCATTGGAAGATTCTACTAGATGATGATGATCTAAGGCCATTTTTAAGCAATCAGGCCCAAATCACTAGTAGAAGATTAACTAACTTGAGAGATATGCTAACTGGGAGTCATCTAGAAGGTGCAAAAAACAAGACCTGGCTCAATAGAACAAAGGGCTGCTTCAAATGCCTATCATGCAAAGCATGTAAATATGTAAATACCACCAAAACATTCCCCTCAAAAGATGGAACAGATAATTTTAAGATCCAACAGCTAATGACATGTAAAACTGTAGGGGTCATATATCTCATGCTTTGCAAATGTGGCATGAAATATGTAGGTAAAACCTGTAGAGAACTCAGGCGCAGAATATTAGAACATGTATACAGCATTACTAAGGAATACGATACACCAGTGGCCAACCATGTTAATTCTCAACACAATGGAGATCTCAACAATATATCTTTTATAGCCATTGACGGTGTTAAACATAATATTAGAAGAGGTAACATTGATAGAGAATTACTAAAAAAGGAGGCCTACTGGATTTTCACACTTAAGACCAAAAAACCGTGGGGCCTTAATGATGGATTTACCTTTACACCATTTATTTAGGGTGTCTATTTAACTATAAAGGATATCCACACATTATTGATAAATTACTACATATTACGAACTTGATATAATATGTTATAATGGAAATATAAAACTTTCCTGTATGTTCCTCATATAATAACCTGAAAGGGAAAAAAAGGAAAAGGAACAAAAGGGGAAACAATTGAATTGATGTGATTTACATTCATTATATAAACATATGATTCAATAAATATATTGTATAGAAGGATATAATACACTTCTTATATTATTGTATTGGGAATATCAGTTTGTATATGTTGGTGAATAAGATATATTAATATAATATTCAATAATAAATACCATATCTATATGTATTATTTTCCCCATGTCTATGGCAAACTGCAGAGCGATATGCCATTTTCTCCTTTTGGGCATTAATAAGATTACAAAAATACCTATATATTATGTGTATCTAAAAGACACCTATAGAAACTAATGCTGTATTACATAAAGGACATAGTCCTTCTTTTATTTATGCCATGTCCGGAATTCTACCTTTAAAAGCTATTGTAACTGCAATTGGAATCTCCAAGTTTCGTTTATTTCTCTCCCTATTACCAGCTGGATTTTAATAATTGTATATACTTTTTTAAGTAATTATTATTGTATAAGTCCTTAAGGTTGCTATGACAACCACTGGGCATAAATAGCCCCTCTGACACTCCTCCGGTAACCCCTGATGAAACATTCAGAAACGTGCGTCGGGTTGCACGTACTACGCCGTGACGCCGCCCTATGACGTCACACGCAGACGCATAGGCGACACGCGGGTAGTTTTGGAGCAAAGGCGTCTTACAATTATATAGACCAACCATCTATATTACCCAACTTCACTAATGCTATCGGCACCATTCTACAATTTATGAACTAATATATAATACGATTTATGGTACCAGATAGCCCAAACCCTAGCTCCACAGTTAAAGTAGTGGAATATAATACCTCAATACTATTGCAGTACTGGACTCATTTTTTTTAAACGCATGGCTGATCAAAACCCTATTACCTCAACAAGCACTAGCACTTTACCTTTATAATAATATCCATTTTACTATTATTAGCACAAGACACCTTATCACAGTGCAATATATATTCTAAGGAAGCCAGATATATAAGTAGAAGTGCAATCACTATATTTTTTGTAAAAGCACAAGACACTTTAATGGTGCAATACATAATAGTGCAAACACAGAGGTCTATTATATGGACCTTTATTAGTAGATATTTAGATAATTAGACCTTTAGCAGTATTACACCATCACTTTATTAATTTGGATATTACTGAGTACCTATCACTTTAATAAGGACCTTTGTTTCTGCTACATAGCAGTATTACACCATCACTTTATTAATTTGGGTATTACTGAGTACCTATCACTTTAATAAGAGGATATAGGGATTATTGGAACATCTCCCAGTCCAACAATTTTTGTCAATGTATAAGTGAGTCCTTAATTATCCATAATTTGCCCTACTTCTGTTATCTCGTCAGAATTTGTATATTTTAATAATACATTTTAACAAATATTAATAAACGTTAAGTTTTAAGTATTGCTGCTCCATATTGTTATTTGGGCAGAGGGTGTGCACTTAAACTCTAAAGGATACTTGTTCTGTCCCTCTTTCCTCATTGTCAAAATACATTACATAAAAACACAGCAGGAACAGCAGAGCTCACATTGTCTTTATGAATGTGCAGAATCAGAATTGGTACATCTAGTACCAATAGTAACATTGTATACATGAGCTGTTGTGCAGACCTTTGTAGGGACTATTTAGAAGGTTTCTGTGAGTAATAACAGAGATTTTAAGCACTTGTCAATAAAAGGATATTTGGATATGGAAAAAAAAACACTTAGGTAGTTTATTTTAAGTCCATCAAGTTCATGATCATTGCCTCAGTGATTTCATCTATCCATCTCCGGCTCTGTCTTTCCCTTCTTCTTGTGCCTTCAATCTTTCCCAGCATCAGAGTCTTTTCTAGGGAATCCTGCCATCTCATGACATGCCCAAAATATTTTAGCTTCAGCATCATGATCATACCTTCTAGTGAAGAGTTTGTCTTGATTTCCTGAAGTACTGATTTATTGGATCTTCTTGCATTCCAAGGAACTGTATGTGGTTTTCACCAACACCAGAATTCAAAGTCATCAATTCTACGGCGCTCAGACTTCTTTATGGTCCAGCTCTCACATCCGTATGTTACTACTGGGAATACCATAGTTCTAAGTATGCAAACCATTGTTGATAGTTTATTATCATTACTTTTTTACTAGCTTGTCCAAGCTTGCCATAGGTTTTCTCTCCAGAAGCAAACATCTTTTAATTTCATGACTACCATCACCATCTGCAGAGATCTTTGATCCCAGGAATTAAATCTGTCACTGCCTCCACTTCTTCCCCGTCTATTTGCCAGGAACTGAGATTGCCATGATCTTCATCTTTTTAACGTTGAGCAGCAGGCCAACTTTTGCATTCTTTTCTTTTACCTCATCAATGGGTGCTTTAGTTCCTACTAACTTTTAGCCATCAAGGTAGCATTATCAGCGTTTCAGAAGTTTCATCGAGTCCAGCCTTATGCATGATGTACTCTGCAAATACGTTCAATAAATAAGGTGACAATATACAACCTTGTCACACTCCTTTTCCGATCTTGAACCATTCTGATGTGTCATGTTCGGTTCTGACTGTAGCTTCTTGGTCCACATACAGATTTTTTAGGAGGAGAATGAGATGATCTGGCACTACCATCTCTTTAAGAACATGCCACATTTTGTTGTGATCCACACAGTCAAAGGCTTTAGAATAGTCTATGAAGCAGAAGTACATGCTTTTCTGGAACTCTCTTGCTTTCTCTATTATCCAGCTGTAGTTTCTGGTCCATATATTGTTGGAGTCAAGCTTGTAGAATCTTAAGCATTACCTTGCTGGCATGTGAAATGAGTGCAATTGTTTGATAATTGGAGCACTGTTTGGCACTTCCTTTTTTGGGATTGAGATGTAGACTGAGCTTTTCCAGTCTATTGGCCATTGTTGAGTTTTCCAAATGTGTTGGCATAAGGGAAGTATCACTTTCACAGCATCATCCTGTGGAATTTCTGCAGCCTTGTTATCATCAAGACATCCTAGGACCCACTTCACTTCACTCTCCAAGATATCTGGCTCCAGCTCATTGGAGAGACTATTGAGGTCATCACTGCTTTTAAGATGCTTCCTGTATAGATCTTCAGTGTATTCCTGCAACCTCTTATCTGATCTTCTTCTGTTAAGTCCCTACCATTTTTGTATTTTCTCACTCCCACTTTGGCATGAAAGGTTCATTTTATGTTCGCAATTTTCTTGAAGTGATCTCTTGACTTACCCATTCTGTTTTTTTTCTTCGTTCTCTTTACATCTCTCATTGTGGAATGTCTCCTTGTCTCTTGCTATTCTCTGCAATTCTGCATTCAGATGGACAAATATTTTCCTATTTCCACTACTTTTTGCTTTCCCTCTTTTCTGAGCTACAGTACTTTCAAAGCCTCATCAGATAGCCAGTTTGCCTTCTTACTTTTCTTTCTTTTGGGATATTTTTTATTGCTGTTTCCTTGATAATGTTGCAAACTTTGGTCCAAAGTACTTCAGGCATTCTTTTTTCCATGTCTAGTCCTTTAAATCTATTCTTTACCTCCACTGCATATTCACAAGGGGTATTATTTATTTCATATCTACTTGATCTGATGAAAGGTGTCCCCTAGAGGTGAAGGTGAACAGCAGATCTGGTTCACAAGTTCACAAGTTCAGAAGGAAGATTCTGAGAGTTCTGTGTGTCCCCCAAATTAACCTCCATGTGGGGAGCAAGCAAGGCAGCTCAGAGAGAAAGCTAAGAGAGAAATTCTAAGAGATGCAGATACCCAGGCTGGAACACAGATTTTGGAGCTATAGTGATAAGAGATTAGGAATCCGGGACTTCAGGTACCCTGAGGTTAAACTGATTGTAGACTGCATGCTACTGTTTGGCTGCATACAGGATAGCAGATGCATGCTGGTTAGTGAGGGAACTAATCAGTGTGAAGTAAGAGCTCTCACAGAGCTAGGCTGTCATTTACTTAACACAATGGAAGCTTCCTGAGTATTTGGGAACCGGCTGGGGAAGTGTAAGAAGACAGCCACATTATGAGAGGGAGAGGGCAATTTGTCACGATATATATATATATATATATATATATATATATATATATATATATATATATATACTAGCGACTTGCCCATTAAAAATGATGGGGCAATACAATTTGAAGCCATAGCAATGCTATTTGACACAGAATGTAAAGCTTTTTCTACTCTGAGGACCTTTGGCGTTCATTGCGAGCCTCGCGCTGAGCACCTTCGGCACTCACTGCAAGCCTCTCCTCTTGTTTACTTTTGCTCCTCTGAGCGCCTTTGGCACTCATCACAAAGACAGATATATATCTCTATTTTTGTAACTAATAATTAATTATTTACTTAATAAATTAATATACTTTACCTATTTGTAATTGATATATGCAGCAATCAATAGCCTGAAGAGCTAACAATCTGTTTTTATTTTCCTGCAGCATACAATGTACAGTTGGACTGTTGCTGCCCTGAGGAAAAAGTGTCATCAATGTCCCAACTGTGCAGTAGAAATAGGCTGCGTGCGCAAGGGCAATCCGTAGGTTTAGTTGTGTAAAGCGCCATTTTAGATTCGTAATGTTATTATTTGCAAGTTAGTGTTGTAAAATGGCATCATTTGTCTATGTACTACTCGTCTCGCAAGCATTTTCTGTGGTTCCTGTGTATTTTAAATTGCGTGCAACCTCACTGCCAGATGTTGTGGCTGTCCCCCCATGCTGTGTGTGAGTTTCAAAAAATATTTTTTGAGTATTTTGTAGTGTTTTTGGTGTTTTTGTATTTGCGGGTTAACTTCGTATTTTTGCGACCTTGTAATAATTTTTTGCTAAAATGGCGTAGTTTGTCTATGTGTTACGTGCCTCGCGAGCATTTACCGTGGTTCCTAACTTTTTTTTTTTGTACTTCGTACGTTCCTGTGAAAAGTCGTACGTGCCTGGAGGTGTTTGCCACACTTCGGGTCAAGTAGCCTTGTTTTAATTTTTTCTGCCAACATTTTTTTTCTCGCTTAGCCAATTTTCAAGTTTCGAAACTCCTTAAATTCGACTTTAATTTGTGTGCAAACTCAATGGCAGATGTCGTGGCTGCCCCTCCATGCTGTGTGTGAGTTTTTTATTTTTATTTTCTAGTGTTTTGGGATGTACGTGTTTTTGCCGTTAACTTCGTATTCTTGTGACCTTGTAATTTATTTTTTATAAAGTCCCGCGAATTGTATATTTTTTTTTAAGTGCTGGGTCTTGCGTACTTTTTCAAAGTACAGCTTTTCTGGGTTGTTTTTTACCGTGAGTGAGGCGCCGTAGAGCCTCCACCTCCGCAAATGCGGCCCCTCGCTTTGCCAGGGTCTGCATTAGCGGCCTGCAATGAGCCTTCGGGTTATTGTATCGGATGTTGGAGCCTCCACCTCTGCAATTGCGGCCCTCGTTTGGTCTCTTTTTGGCTCATATCTACTAAGTAGTGATTTTGCCCATATCCAAGGTTGTGTTCGCTGTAGAGCAATGATTCCACCTCTTGCTGCTGGGCATCTACTCCAAGGTAAGAGGGAACAATGCAGGGGCGGCCCGTCCATTGGGGCGTCAGGGCAAACGCCCCCCCCAAATATTTTCTTCACCCTGCAATAAAAAAAACACAACAATGTATTAGTATAACCCAAAAACAAATAAATATAAGGTGTACATCATCATTTCAAGTCTAAATAGTATTAAAATGAATTAAAGTTAGAAAAGGGACACTGTCACTTTAAAATAACCCTTGCGCTACATTAACTAATGCTGTGTATCTATCTATCGCCCCCTGCCTGCACCCTGTGTGATCAAATTACAATAGTTACACTGTGTACACTAACCTTTAGACTCTTCTCTTCTCTTCAATGAGTCCTGGCCTGGCCCACTGACCGTTAATGCATGCCGCCCACCATCACAGTGACGATATGCATGGGCGGTCATAAATGTATCAATTAATAAATGACAGTCTTCCATCATTGACCAATCAATGATGGAAGGTTGTACAGTTACTAAGAGAACAATCTAAACCCACCCAGACCGTTAGCCCTGAGCGCCCGCCAGCAAATAGAGCCTCGAGTTTGATTTTGATTGACTGATACAGTCAATAAAACCACCAGTTCCCTGTCCCTTCCCCCTTTCTGTTTCCTGACCCTGGTCACGCTGAGACTGAGAGACCTCCCTGGCTGAATCTACTCATCTGCTCTGCCTGCCTAACACAGTAAGTCTACACCTGCCTCTGCCTGGCACCTGCCCCTGCCCCTGGCCAAACCAAAACCCCTAGTAGCCCCTAATAAAAGTTAGGGGTGACCAGTTACCCCCAGTCCCCCACTATGCCTGCCTGGCCTGCCAGTGACACCTACCCAGCCACCCACCAACTACCACCGACGACCCTAGGCCTACAATGCCTGGTGCCAGTGCCACCCCCAGCCATCACCCCCATGTGGCCTGTGCCACCCCCGATCAGGCCTGCCCTATGCTAGCCTAGCTATGCCATCATGCCACCACCGGATTACACCGATCACGGGATCGGGGTAGTCGGGTGGTGAGCGGGGTGGCACAGGCCCACATGGGGGTGATCGGATCACCCCCTTGATGAGGCCTGTGCCACCCCTGATGACCTCCATGTATGCCACCCTGCCCGAGGCCCGATCACCACCGGGCCCCCGGCACCACCCCGATGCGGCCTATGCTACCCCGGGTATTCGGGCAGTGAGCGGGGTTGACCAGGCCACATGGGGGTGGATGTTCACCCCCATGAGGCCTGTGCCACCCCTGGTCGTGGCCTATGGGCGACCGATGGGCGCCTGACCGTGACCGACCCCACCCTGGATGAACCATTAACCAACTACCTAACCCCCCCCCCCCCCCCCCCCCCTATTTTTATTCCATTTTTAGAAGTAACAGGCATGTATATGTGCATGTCACTTCTAAAGATAAAATAAAAATAAGGGAAGGGAAAAAAAAATACAGTAACAACATTATTACAATTAATTTACACACAGTAAGCAAACACATTGTTAGTAACACAACACATCGTATACAAAAATAAACAGCTTTAAACAAACATTAATAAAAAATAAAATAAACAGCACATACACACATTGTTAGTACAGTTAGTAACACAACACATTGTATACAAAAATAAACAGCTTTAAACAAACATTAATAAAAAATAAAATAAACAACAGCACATACTTACCTGTAAAATTGACCCCTCCAGCGTTGGCCTTCTGTCCTCTCTGGATATAGTCATGATGAAAAATAAATAATCCATGTTGATTGAAGCCAATGATCAAAAATTAAATAATCCATGTTGATTGAAGCCAATGATCAAAAATAAAATAATCCATGTTGATTGAAGCCAATGATCAAAAATAATCCAATCTTGATTGAAGCCATTGTCCATCCATCCATTCTGGCCCATTGAAAGAGGCCTCCAAAAAAAAAAACCGACGCTCTAAAAAAAAAAAAAAACAACACACTAAAAAGAGCTCCTCCTACAAGGAGCCCCACCCGCGATTAATTGTTTTTTTCCCACGGTCTGCTATATATAATAATTTTTGAAGGACTATGATTGGCTGAAATTTTTGATTGACATCGATTTCAACCAATGAGAGTCTTTAAAAAATTAGCAAATCAGCAAGCAGGTATGGAAGCCTGTAAGGGTAAAAAAGGTTAGTGTGAACTTGTTTGACCCTGTATGTATTATACATATTACAGGGCTATTTTATGTGATATACATGTTACAGGATAATATCCTGTAACATGTATAGCCAAAAAATAGCACTGTAATATGTATAACAAATAAAGTGTAATAGAAATGCATGAACAATATAATATATCATGAAATAAAGAACATCAATTAATCAAATAATAAATATCAATTAATATATATTGTTGTATGTATATGTTTATGTATATTTATGTGTAATTTTTTATATATATATATATATATATATATATATATATATATATATATATATATATAAATTAATATCAAAATATCACAATAAATAAATATATATATATATATATATATATATAACAATTTGATATATATATATATATATATTTATTTATTGTGATATATTGATATCAATTTTTATATATATATATATATATATATATATATATATATATATATATATATATATATATATATATATATATATATATATATATATATATATATATATATATTTATATATATATATATATTTTTTTTTTGGGCCTATATGTTATTTAAGGTTTTTAAGGTACGGTTGGGGCCTATATGGTCCCAATTTGTTATTTAGGGTTTTTAAGGTACGGTTGGGGCCTATATGGTCCCAATTTGTTATTTAGGGTTTTTAAGGTACGGTTGGGGCCTATATGGTCCCAATTTGTTATTTAGGGTTTTTAAGGTGCGGTTGGGGCCTATATGGTCCCAATTTGTTATTTAGGGTTTTTAAGGTACGGTTGGGGCCTATATGGTCACAATTTGTTATTTAGGGTTTTTAAGGTACGGTTGGGGCCTATATGGTCCCAATTTGTTATTTAGGGTTTTTAAGGTGTGGTTGGGGCCTATATGGTCCCAATTTGTTATTTAGGGTTTTTAAGGTGCGGTTGGGGCCTATATGGTCCCAATTTGTTATTTAAGGTTTTTAAGGTGCGGTTGGGGCCTATATGGTCCCAATTTGTTATTTAGGGTTTTTAAGGTGCGGTTGGGGCCTATATGGTCCCAATTTGTTATTTAAGGTTTTTAAGGTGCGGTTGGGGCCTATATGGTCCCAATTTGTTATTTAAGGTTTTTAAGGTGCGGTTGGGGCCTATATGGTCCCAATTTGTTATTTAAGGTTTTTAAGGTGCGGTTGGGGCCTATATGGTTCCACTTGGTCGTTTAATGTTTTTTAAGTATGGTTTTGTTCTTGAATGGTATGATTGATTTGCTTGTTTTCTTCCAACCCCAGGTGCAAACCCTATGTGGCTGCAGATTTGTTTCTACTCATTGGTCAACTTAATGAACGTGAATACCCTGAGAAGAAGAGCCGACTAATGGTAGGTGTCACTCCTTTAATTTTTCTGTTAATACGTATAGGTGCAATTATGATATTGCTGTAGTCTTGTCACATGAGTTTTTTCAATCTATATTGTATACCAATGAATTTAACACATTGTTACTTTACTTCTTGACATTTCTGCATTGCAGATCATGTATTTCAATGGGCTTTACAAGCATAAGGTCATTGGGCGGGGCTTATAAAGGTCATTATGACGTCAGGGGAGGAGTTATAAAAATGGGTGTGGTTTGAAAAAGGGGGAGTGGCTATCTTTCGCCCTGTCGCCCCTCCAACTTGAAAAGTCACCAGCCGCCACTGGAACAATGGCTAATTAGTTAAAAAAAGGGTTGATTAGATGAGATTTATTGACCTCACCATTCACTTAAAGGGATAATTACATGCTTAAGGTTAGCTGTAAAAGGGTATGAACACAGTCAGACATGATGTCTCCACTATTGTTCTGACTGATGACCCCCCGAAAGAGTGGGATCAAATAAGTGATTAGGCTAGCAGACAGCCTGGCTCCTGGCCAGCAGTGGGTAAACTTTACATTTATTCGTATTAAATCTCATCTGCCACTTAGATGCCCATTCCTCTAAATTATGCAAATCCCTTTGGAGGGAAAGTACATAATTTTCTAATATAAATACCTTGCACAACTTTGTGTCATCAGCAAAAATGGAGACACCACACTCCAATCCCACTTCCAAGTCATTAATAAATATGTTACCACATTAGTCCAATCCGAGTATGTTCCATTTACCACAACCCTTTGCTTTCTGTCTTTTAGCCAGCTCTCAATCCATAAGCAAATATTTATGTCAATTCCTGTATCCCTTAGTTTGCTCAATAGTCTCCCATGTGGCACTGTATCAAAAGCCTTTGCAAAATCCAAATAGACTACATACATTGAGTTACCTTGATCCAAGTCCCTACTAACGTCCTCATAGAAACTTATTAGGTTTGACATGACCTATTCTTCATAAATCCATGTTTGCTCCTACTTATAATCCTGTTTGAATAGACATATTTTTGTATATTATCCCTTATTAACCCTTCTAAAGCTTTCCCACTACCAAAGTGAGACTCACTGGTCTATAATTCCCGGTTTTGCTCTTGCTCCCTTCTTAAATATAGGTATCACCCCTGCCTTTCTCCAGTCATCTGGTAAAGACCCTGTGTTGAGTGAATCTGGAAAAATTAGATATAATGGTTTTGCTATTACAGAGTCCAGTTCCTTCAGTACCCTTGGATGTATTTCATCAGGACCCGTGGCTTTATAAACGTTTAATTTTTCCAACCTCTTTTGGATTTCTTCCTCCTTTAACTAGTTATTTGGTGAAGGTAATGTAGCGCCGTTATGTTGCAGTGACCCAACCATTGGTACCTCCCTTGTGTATACCGAAGAAAATAACCTATTCAGCTCATCTGCCTTTTCCAGGTCACTAATTTTTATATTGCCTGATTCACATTGTAATAGCCTATAGCTTCCTTCCTGGCCTTCTTCCCATTAACTTATTTAAAAAAAATATTTTAGGGTTAGTCTTACTCTCCTTTGCAACTAACTTTTCATTTTCGATTTTAGCCAGTCTAATAGCACTTTTGAAAGCCTTGTTGATTTCCTTGTACTTATGTGAAGCAGTCTCTGTCCCCTCTTGTTTGTATAATTTAAATGCCTGTTTTTTTACTCCTCATCTTCATCTTTAATTCATTGTTAAGCCACATGGGTTGTGATTTACTCCTTCTACTTTTATTTCCACATTGTATTGCTGACCTTAGAACATTAAAATCTGCCCTTTTTAAAATTAAGAGTTTTCGTTAACCCCTTACAGTTACATCACAGTGATCCAAGTCGATTCTCCAACCTTGGATGCTGAAGAGACTGAAGCTGTCCAATTCTGTGAAGATATTCAACATGTTATAGATATAACACCAAGAAAAGATGATAATATCATCATAGGTAATTGAAATGCTAAAATAGGGAACCAAAAGATACCTGGTTTAACTGGCAAGTTTGGCCTTGGAGTACAAAATAAAGCATTATAATGCCATATAACTGCTGGCAGTCCCCTAGCTCTCCCAGAATAGGGAAATCTTTCTAACCTGTTTATACCCATATAAATTGCTGGTGGTTTGGCCAGCTCTACCTATATTGTATATTATTGGTGGTGTGACCACTTTTGCCTGAATGATATGAGTAGGGACAAAGGAGAACAGGATTGACCTCTATATACCGAATAGTGGATAAACTACCTCAGAATCCCATAAGAGAACTTGAATGGTGATAAGATAAGATACTGTGAACATAAATAATAGAATGATCATAAGAGGTGAAACAAATTATTAAATGGATTGAATGATTCCATAAGTTCTGAGGGGAAAGGCACTAGGCAAGTCTGGATGTGTGCTCTGAGGGGCTCAAGTATATTAAGAGAGGAATAGGCACACATGTGATGAACCTAATATCCCTGTAGCAGGACACAGTGAAGTTTTGGACTAAACTTTTTATTCTAAGTTTTAAACGTTGTCATTGTAACTAAAAGTAAAGTGTTTTGGTATGTAAATCTCTAGTACGCTCTCATTTGGAATATGGAGTACAATTTTGGGCACCACTTCATAAAAAGGACATTTTAGAGCTGGAACGGGTATAGAGGAGGGCAAATAATGGGAATGGAGGGGCTAAGTTATGAAGAAAGACTAACCAAATGAAACTTATTTTCTCTAGAAAAAAGAGGAGATATGATTACTAGAAGCACATAGACATACATTAATATGAAAGTTCTCTCTATTGTGTAATGGCATATTTGATCTAATTTTATCTAACACGTAAAAGCTATATTATATTTTACTTTCTAATCTAAACAATAAATAATAAAGTAAACTTATTTTCTCTAGAAAAGGGTCTCTAAGAGGAGATGTGATCACCTTATATAAATATATCCAGGGTCAATACAAGTCTTTATCAAGTGAGCTTTTTGTGCCAAGAGGTTTTCAACTGGCAAGAGGACATCCCTTGAGGTTAGAAGTAAAAAGATTCCACCTTAAAAAAGAAAAGGGTTCTTCACAGTAAGGGTGGTTAATCTGTGGAATTCTCTACCAGAGGAGGTGGTGACAGCGGATTCAATAGATAACTTTAAAAGAAGACTGGATTTATTTCTAATTAAAAAGGGAATTCAGGGTTATCATGGATAATTAGAGAGAGAGTATTGATCCAGAGAGAAATCCGATCGCCAGTATCTGGATTAATTATCAATAAAAAAATAATAAAAAAAAACATTAAATAATTGATTAGTAATTAATTAACAACTAATTAATTAATATTTAATCTGCATATTGCAGATCAGAGGAGATTTTAAAAGGTTGACTTGATGGACTGAAAGTCTTTTTTCAACCTCAATTATTATGTAACTATTGCAGTTTGTTAAAATGTATATTTTTCCTTGTTCATTTCCTCTGTATAGCGCTATGGAATATGTTGGCGCGTTACAAATAAAAGTAATAATAATATTAATAATAACTATGTAAATAAAAGTTAAGTTTTATTGGTCCTTATATATGCCTGGAAAGTCACTAAAACATAGGGACTATAGGTGTTCTTTTTTCTTTATAAAACCTTTCAGGTAATTTGCATAATCAAAACAAAAAGTCAGAGGAGCTCAACTTTTTGAAGTAGGTTTGTCCTATAAGCATGGAAACCCACTCAGAGAGCAGCACCCTTTTAGCTCACTGTGCCCTTTACAAGGAGAAATATCCTGTAGTATATCAGTCTGATTTCACCCAATAGAGTGAAACAGAGATAAAATACCAGGCAATTCAGCTCTGAACAGGTGAAGCAGCAAACTCCAGATGTATGTTTTGACCTTGATTGTGACTAGCCAGTGGAATGTAGCTGTACTCTCTACGGCAGAGTGAGCAAATGATCCATGTCCGGAGTGCCCTATCACCCTTGGGTTATTTGCATAATCAAAACAAAAAGTCAGAGGAGCTCGATTTTTTTTTTTTTTTATTCTTTATCCTTTCAAGTAGAAACAGTACAAGAAACAAACACACAGAGCTGTGCCTGATGATTGTTAACACATATTTAAGAAACATAAATAAAACAGTGCATCAGACTCTATTATACAACATAAAAAGAAGACGTATGACCTAATTAATTCCCCATTCATACTTTTTAAAAATTTCAGAGTAAAGGATCAAGAAGAAAAAAAAAGTTGCTTCGTAGGTAAACATTTTCAAAATTCAAGATTCCACAATAGAGTTTCAAACCAGCCATTTAGATTTGTGTTGATTAATAATTCTGACAGATTCGTAGAGATATTCTAAGTCTCTGATGTGATTCATGTTTTGTGAGATTTCAACCCAAGTAGGAGGATTGAGTTGTTTCCATCTACTAATGATGGAAGATTTGACGGTAGTGAAAATCTGAATAATAAACGCTGTTTCTCTTTTTTTAAGATCATCAAAAAAGATATGAAAGAGACAACCAGAGTAATAGAACTAAATTTGAAGCACTCCACCCATAAAGACTTGATAGAAGGACACTCCCACCATATATGAAGTTGATTTCCAATGCCACCACAATTTCTCCAACAGAGTCTGTCTTTGACTTCATGGGAGATTTGATATACTTTAAGTGGAACTACGTATATACCATCTGTTTGAATTTTTTAAGTATACCTCCCTTTGTGAAGTGTTTTTTGTGAACTAAATGCTTTTTAACAACTACATAAAGAAAATTAGTTCGAGATGTCTCGCTCCCATGCCATCAAACGAGCAGACTTTGTTTTTTCTATGTTAGATAGTATAATATGGAAACATTTGGATACAAGATAGGAGTAATCCATTTTTTGAATGAGTAGTTTAACTAAATTCCACTGTTTGGCGAAACTTTTATTGACTAATTGTTTGTTTACCCATGATTTTATTTGTTCATACAAAAGGATGAAATACCAAGTTTGCTTTTAAATTTGGAAAAGGGGAGAAGCTCTTCATTTGGAAAGAATTCAGAAAATGTCTGAAAGTTGTTAATTAAACAGCTAGTATTTAAACTCGTTTGAGCTATATTGAGAATAGTGGAAATTGGGGTCAATAAACTAGGAAAGGGGATATATCCTTGTTTTTTATTGATACGTTGCAAATAAAGTAAATTGATCTTAACCATATCTGATCCTTTCGTTCAAGTCATATTTTATAATAAGCGAACTTTCAATTAGTTTTCAAGGATAATTATTACTATGATCAAGCTATTTCAGGATAAGTGATAACCTAATGGCGTCATAATAAAATCTTATTACTGGATAACCAATACCACCATTACTACATTTTCTAACCATAATTAATCTATTCAGCCTCATATGTTTACCAGAGTGTATACATTTGTCAATTAAAAATTGAAAACATGTGATCAGAGGCATTGGAAAGCAAATAGGAATGGATTGTATAATATAATTAATTATCTGCAGAATTACCATTTTAATGCAGGCCACTCTGCCTGAGAAAAAAATATACGGAGACCATTCCAAGCTTTTATGGATTTGTCACATTTAAGAAACACTTTGCCAAAGTTAATAGCAGGCATCTTACGGATGTCTTCGCAAAATGTAATTCCCAGGTGCTTAAATGAGTTTGAATGCCAATTTTATGGAAATTTTATATCCAGTTCTTCCTTGATTTTGTTAGAGACGTTAATCATCAAAATTTCTGATTTTAAAGCGTTTAGTTTATAGTTGGAAATAAAGCCAAATCTAGAAAGAATTTGATCCAATTGACTCAAAAATTGACTGGGGGAAGTAAATGACAAAATAATATCGTCGGCAAATGAGGTGGTCTTGTGCTTTCCCCCCCCCAACCCCACTATACTAGATGTTGTTCTAATTGCTAACACAAATGGTTCAATCAAAAGGGTAAAGAGGATGGGAGAGAGAGGACACCCCTGCCTCATGCCATCCTGGTATGAAACCAGCTTGATCGGTAGATATCAAGGTGTCCACTACACCTCTGAATCTGGTGGCCAGAATTTTAAAATACAGTTTCAAATCTGCATTCATTAAGGAAATAGGTCTATAACTAGCACACCTATGAGGGTCATGGTCATTTTTGGAATGACAATGATTGTAGCTTTTAGCATTTAATTTGGAATTTTACCTGTACACATAATGTTGTTAAATAGTTCTTTTAGAAATTGATTTAGGACTGAACTGGACTGTTTGTAAAAAAAATTGCTCTTGGACCAGGAGTAGTATAGTTTTTAACTGTTTAATAGATTTGCTAATTTCTAGTTCAGAGATAGGTTTATTCAACACTTCCAGAAGAGATGGAGTAATTTTTGGAATAATATATTTCATTCATTTTTTTTAAATATTTTAAGTTGAAGGAGATTTAAAGTCTGAGGTTTGTGAAAGGTTATATAGACTTGAGTAGTACGAGACAAAAGTTTTGGCAATATCAAAGAATTTCGTGACCCATTTCCCTTGGCTAAAAATTCTGGAGTGTTGTTTTTTTTCCTTTAATTTTATTTGCTAATAATTTACTAGTTTTGTTGTCATATTGGTAACATTTTTGTTGTAGGCGCAATAGAGCCTTGTCAGAAATCATCTGGTTAATTATATTTATTTGTTTTTGTAAAATGTTTTATTTCACTAGAAATTTTAGCAGATGGATTTATTCTGTTAACTTTCTCCAAATTGTACAGTTGGATCAATAATTTATGCAAGGAAGTAACTCTTTGTTTTATTAAATGACCTTTCATTTTAATCAGGACAGCTCTGGAACAAGCCTTCTGAGTGGTCAACAACACATTTTTAGTTGAGACTGAGTTTTTATTAAGATCAAAGAATTCTTTAATTTGGGAAATTAGATACTTTTTGTTGTTATCATTAGTAATTAATGAGTCATCTAGTTTCCAAGACGGATTTAGCTTTTTATCTGAATCTAGTTTGATCTTCAATTATACAAAGCGTGATCTGAGATAGTGATAGGGCCTATTTCGACCTGGGTAATTAAATTCATAGTAAGTTTGTCCACCAGGAAGAAAATCTACCTGGAATACATTTTGTGAACTGGAGAGAAAAAAGAGAAGTCAGTCTAATTAGGAAACAGAATCCTCCAAGCGTCATACAGGTCATATTCAATAATTAACTTAACGAAATAACAAATTAAATACGAATCATTTTGAATCTGGTTTGAGTCTGGTTTTTAATAGGTTTATAAGTTTTCCTGTCAAAGATCAGGATTAATTGTAAGATTGTAATCACCAGCCATAATTACGCATCAATAATTGCATTTGTTAATTTTATTGGTCAATTTTTTTTTTAAATGGACCTGTTTAGCGTTTGGAGAGTATAAGTTTACCAAAGTAAACATTTGATTATTTATTGCACCCATCCAGAAGGTATCTATTTCAACTAGTTCCTCCTTAATTGTAAGTTTTCTGCTAAATAGAACTGACACTCCTCTGGAGTTTTTTTTAAAGGTAGAATTATATTTTAAGTCAAAGTCAGTCAAACTAAAATTTGGAATTTAGTTCCCATCCCAATGCGTTTCTTGGAAGAATAAATTATCACAACTCTTGTCTCATCAGTCTCAATATTGACGACCTCTTGCTGGGGGAATTAATTCCTTTTACATTAAAGGTGATAAATTTAACTGACATTTATAAACCACATTTTTATAAAATTGTATATATATATGACTTTGCGACCAGTACATAAACATAACTAATAAAGGGTTAAGTCTGGAGAGAGCCAGACCTTAGACCTTGCCTAAGTGCCTTTACTCAAGTATATAATGTTTTAATTACATAACCATTCATACTAACATACATACTAGTGAAAACCTTAAAAACAACACTTTAGACCTGCTGCTAGGCTCTACGCCAATGTCAAAAAGTGTTAGGCTGATACAGACAAAGGGGTTGAGGATGTAAGTATTTGTGTTATCTGTAAATATGTATTACATCAAAATGTATTATACTGAGAAACTGTTAATAGTCACACAAAAAAAGGGTAAAAAAACGTAAATAAGGACTTTTTAGTTTACTCCTGAAATCTAATCAGGAGGGCATGTCATAATGTGTATATTAAAAAATAAACTATTAAAAGAACAAAACTAATACTAATAATCGTTGGAATATTGTGTGCACCTACCATTCAAGTAGTGTGAATAAGTGATTTGCAGTGGAAACAAGTGTGTACAAATGTTCCATGATACTGCAGTAAATTGCAAGAACTATAGTAAATGAGAAATTAGTTCTAACTAAATATCACATTATAAAACTATATGCTTTGCAAAAAAAAAACCTTTGTAAATGGCACAGTCTTTCAGAAAAAAGATTTCTATTTCTTCTGCCACTCTGGTGTCAGAGGTTTTAATACTTTAACTCCTCCAGTACGGGATTCAATGGTGATATCCCATTTAGTAAATTTCGCCCCTCAGATAATGACTTAATTTTAAGCCATCTTGAATCTTTTAAGACTAATAGCCGATAGGGAATGTCCACTTATAAGACAGATTCTCTGACCTCAAAGCCTGAGTAATAGATGACAATTCTCTGCGTTTAAGCAATGTTGCCGCTGATAAATCTGAAAAAATGTTTAGGTCCTGGTAGGGAACAGGAGAAACTTTCAGTGTATAACAGTCTTTGCTTATTACTAGTTTGGATGTAAAAAAATGAAACTTGACTATCACATCCTTGGGCAGAGAGTTGTCAAAATATGATGGTTCAGGAATTCTGTGATAGGAGTCCGATCTAAGATCATGTTGAGAGAGTGAGGGGGCAAGCATGTTAAACAGTTTGTTAAGATAGGAATCAAGGTCTTCATTTAAAATGGTTTCAGAAATGCCCCTAATTCTGAGGTTAGATCTCCTCATTCTGTCTTCAATTCTTGCAAATTTGATGTTCAGATCATTTAAATTATCTTCTAGTTTTTTAGAATGAAATAGAAGAGAGTTGTACTCTATGACCAAATTATTATAATTATTATATATTAAATTTGTGATGTTTTACAATTAAGTTCCTTAAGAGCGTTCTCCATAATCTGATATTTTACATCCGCCATTAAACTGATCTGAAAATCATGCAACATTTTCTGTATAGCTAGTTTGAGGGCTTTCAGATAACATGGTTGAGTTAGATTCTAATGTTTTATTATTTTCAGGCGAATTTGGTTGTGAAACATCTTGTAATGTATTAGAGCTTTTAGGTAAGAAAAAGGCAGAGGTTTTCTGAGAGCGTTTCTTCTCTTTCGCATTATTCCTTGCCGGCATCTTTACTAATATATAATACTTTTTTAATAGCACTCTTCAGAAAACATTTTTTTTGGAAGGCCATACAGTAGCTCAATTTTCTATTCGAGACCACTTCAAGAAGCCCAATCCAGTATAAACGCAATATATGAACAATAAATTGTTACGAAAATAAGGATTTTAGCTTAATATATTTTTGAAGGTCTTCAAGACAAAACATATCAATACCAGTGATTTATGGACGCTTAACATATGCTCAGTCTTGCCTTGCAGTAATGAGGAGATCTGATGGACTGTTAATGTTCATTACAGACAAGTCAGTAAGACAATGCAGAGAGAAATCTATTGTTTTGTAATCAATTAACATATCCTCAGTGCTGGCTTGCTATAATGAAGGAATCTTGTAGTCTGTTAATGTTTGTTACGAACAAGCCAGTAAAACATTACAGAGAGAAATCCAGAATTTTATAAACGCTTAAGGAGCTCGACTTTTTGAAATAGGTTTGTCCTATACGCATGGATTCCCACTCAGAGAGCAGCACTCTTTTAGCTCACTTGTGCCCTTCACAGGAAGAACCATCCTGTAGTATATTAGTCTGGTTTCAGCCAATAGAGTGATCTAAGGGCCCTTTGCATAATCAAACCGAAAGTCAAAGGCGCCCAATCTGAAAACAAACAACGCCTGCAGTAGTTTTGTCCTATAGCCATGGTAACCCACTCAGAGAGCAGCATTCTTTTAGCTCACTTATGCCTCTCAGAGGGAGAAATACCCTGTAGTACATGAGTCTGTTCTCTCTCAATAGAGTGAACCAGTCCCAAAATATCAGGCAACTCAACCCTGAACAGGAGAAACAGCATACTTTAGTGGCCTTGGCTGGGCCTTATCGGTGGATTATAGCTGAACTCACTAAAGCACAGTGAGTACGGGGTCCACATCTGGAGTCCCCTATCACCCTTAGGGAGACAAAACCCTAAAGGTCATTTGCATAAGCAAAACAATGAGTCAGAGGTGCTCGATCTGAGAACCAACAACAGCTGAAATAGGTCACTCAGAGAGCTGCACTCTTTTAGCTCACATATGCCCTTCACAGTGAAAAATATGCTGTAGTATATCAGTCAGGTTTCACCCAGTAGAGTGGTCTAACCACAAAATACCAGGCATTTCTAACCTAAACAGGAGATGCAGCAAACTCCACTTGTACATTTTGGGTCTCATAAGTGGAGTTTAGGTGAACTCCCTAAGGCACAGTGAGCAAGGGGTCCACATCTGGAGTCCTCTATCACCCTTAGGGAGACAAACCCTAAGGGTCATTCTCATATTCCATATAAAAAGTCAGAGGTTCTTGACCTGAGAATGAAAAACACCTGAAGTAGACTGAGAGTTCAGCTACACCTCACTGATGAGGCCCAAGACAGGCCGAAATGTACATCTGGGGTTTGCGGTTTCTTCTATTCAGGGTAGAATTGCCTGGTATTTTGGCTGGATCACTCTTTTGAGTGGGGCCAGACTGATATACTACAGTATATTTCTTCCTGTGAAGGGCGCCAATGAGACCTATAGAACAAACTTACTTAGGTGTTGTTCATTTTTTAGATTGAGTGCCTCTGACCCAATTTCTTAAAGCAAATTACCCTTAGTACTTCTGTCACCATAAGGGTACAGTACAGAGCCCCATGAGCCCTTAATTAACCCCATCCCTTATGGGGCTCAATACAGAGCAGCATGAGCCCCTAATTAACCCTATCACTCATGGGGCTGCGAGGAACATATTGAGGAATCGGTCATCGCAAACATCACTAAGATGTCATACATGTGTTGTTGGTTGTTCAAATATAATCCCAAACTGACCTACCTGATTAGGAGGAAACCAAGCTTCAAAGTACCGTATATACTCAAATATATACTCGAGTATAAGCCGACCAGAGTATAAGCCGAGACACCTATTTTACCACAAAATACTGGGAAAACTTAGTGACTCGAGTATAAGCCGAGGGTGGGAAATGTGCTGCCCCCTGTGTCCTTCTTGCGCCCTCTGTGTCCCCCTCTTGTGTGTCCTCTGTGCCCCTTTCTTGGGTCCCCCCTCTCTCTCCCCTGTGTCTCTTCCCCCCTCTCCATCCCCTGTGTCTCTCCCCCCCTCTCCCTCCCCTGTGTCTCTTCCCCTCCTCTCCCTCCCCTGTGTCTCTCCCCCCTCTCCCTTCCCTGTGTCCTTTCCCCCCTCTCCCTTCCCTGTGTCTCTTCCCCCCTCTCCCTCGTGTCTCTTTCCCTCCCCCTCCCTTATCACCCTCCTCAACCCCCCACCTCATACTCTCTCCTCATCCTCTCTCCTCAACCCCCTCCTCATCCTCCCTCCTCATCCTCTCACCTCAACCCCCGTCCTCAACCCCCCTCCCCCTCATCAAACCCCCTCCTCAACCCCCCTCCTCAATCCCCCTCCTCATCCTCCCTCCTCACCCCCCCTCCTCAACCCCCCTCCTCAACCTCTCTCCTCAATCCCCCTCCTCAACCCCCCTCCTCAACCCCCCTCCTCATCCTCCCTCCTCAACCCCCTCCTCATCCTCCCTCCTCATCCTCTCTCCTCAACTCCCCTAGTCATCCTCTCTCCTCAACCCCCCTCCTCAACCTCCCTCCTCATCCTCCCTTCTCATCCTCTCTCCTCATCCTCTCTCCTCAATCCCCCTCCTCATCCTCTCTCCTCAACCCCCCTTCTCATCCTCTCTCCTCATCCTCTCTCCTCAACCCCCCTCCTGGTCCTCTCTCCTCAACCCCCCTCCTCAACCCCCCTCCCCCTCCTCAACCCCCCTCCTCATACCCCCTCCTCAACCTTAAAAAAAGGGCTGAAAAACCCGTCTTATTCTCGAGTATATAAGGTATATTCATTTGCATTGGTCACTGATTCTAGAATGAAACCAAATGTTTTTAAGAAGTGTTTAGAAAATTTAAACATTTTAAATTGTTTGACATTTCAAAATCCCTGGGGGTCTGAATTCTTAGATAACTCAAAACAAACTTTTTTTTTTATAATTAAGCTTCAAAATATGTTTCTATTAAATTTTTAAGATTAGGAATCAGAAAAAAATATTTTGTTAAATTTCTGAAAACTACACAAACTTCAATTTTGGATCTTAGAATTTTAACAACAATAATATTACCGTATTTTTCGCCCTATAAGACGCACCGGCAGATAAGACGCACCTAGTTTTTAGAGGAGGAAAACAAGAAAAAAAAAATCTGAATCAAACACAAATACACTTTACACACCTACATTACACACAAATATATATATATATATATATATATATATATATATATATATATATATATATATATATATATATAGATACACATACATACATATACATACACACATAAATATACATACACATACATACATATATACACACACATACACATACACACATACATACATACACACACACACATACACATACATATCCATATACTGCAGCATTTGGGAGCCCTTGACCTTCCCTGACCCTCCTGACCCTCCTGATCCTCCCTGACCGTCCTGATCCTCCCTGACCCCCCTGATCCTCACCTTTATAGATACACATACATACATATACATACACACATAAATATACATACACATACATACATATATACACACACATACATGCACACATACACACACATACACACATACATATCCATATACTGCAGCATTTGGGAGCATTTGGGAGCCCTTGACCCTCCCTGACCCTCCTGATCCTCCCTGACCGTCCTGATCCTCCCTGACCCCCCTGATCCTCACCTTTCTTCTGATCTCTGCCATCTTGATCTCACCCCAGCGCTTCCTACCAGCACTCCTCGTGTACTGCAGCGTTGCGTGTGTGACGTCACTAGGACGCACCGGCCGACGCGATGCTGGTAGGAAGCGCTGGGGTGAGATCAAGAGGACAGAGGCAGTTTGAAAAGGTATATTCGCCGTATAAGACGCACCAACTTTCCTCCCCCAGTTTTGGGGAAGAAAAAGTGCGTCTTATACGGCGAAAAATACGGTAATCTGGGCAATGTAAAGTTAATTTATTCTTCTAATATTAAAACTTATGTTTAACTTACATTTTCCATTATATCAAAATTGTCATACCACGTGGTGTAGGTTTTTCTTTGTTTTTTATATTTTTATTGATATACAAGAAACATACAGATAATCAATACATTTTGCATATTTATTTTAATATAACAAACTTTCTCCTATCTTTTTCTTACTTTTTAAAATTTAACAATAATAACATAATAATAGTAGAAAAGAAAAACATTGTTCGAGGTTTTTCATATATAATCCTAAATTGACCTACCTGATTATGAGGAAAACAAGCTTCAAAGTATCTTTCTTTGTATTGGGCACCGATTCTAGAGGGAAAACAAATGTTTTTGAGAAGGTTTTAGAAAATTAAGAAACTTTAGATTTTTTTTACAAAATTGACATATTTATAGTCCAAAATCTTGGAGACTCCCAAATTTATTTATTTTTTCACAACTTTGAAATTACGCTTCAATATATGTTTCTATCCAATTTTTTAATTAGTAATCAAAAAAGTATTTTCTTTAAATTTCTGAAGACCACAAACATTTCAATTTTGAGCTCTCAGAAATTTACCAACAATTAATATAATTAATCTGGGCCATAAAAAATGCATTTTTTCTCCTAATATTGAAACTAATATTCAGATTTGGATTCTACCATTTTGGCAGGGAGAAATTAGTTTGGAAATGTCGTGACCCAGGAGAGAGGCGCCATATACATCCAAAAACCTCCTGATTTCAGCTTACAGGAACACCACTTGGGCTATGTTGGATTTGGATATCTCAGCGCCCAGCCTGCTTATTCAGCTCAGGAACACCAGTCACCAGGATACAGGAATACAAGAGCAGGTGATGGTCCCTTTAAGATGATACCCAGCATGGAAATCAGGATATCAACAAGTAATTAACTCAGTAAAATAACAAAAGCCTTCCCTCTAGAATGACACATGCACCATGTTTATGTAGAGTCAAATAGAACATAACTTTACTGGGAACAGTACAGTATATTTATGGAAAATATGAACCAATCACAACAAGCCACAACCTTAGCTAAAAATAGGACGAACCAATCCCACACTCCATACCCTGGGCCATATGGAGGAGCTATCCATCAAATGATGTCATCCTGCCTATTTACCCCCTGCTGGCCAGGAGCCACCCTGGCTGTCAGGTTAAATTATTTTATCCCAGCCTTCCATCAGTCAGCAACCTTTTCTTAACTGATTACCAATTGTTTCCTGGCATCTTCCAGTCCCCATGGCCCACTGGACCTTCTCCATGCCTATGAATTAAGTGCTCCTTAACTTGTGCCTCCTTACCCCCCCCCCCCAGGTGCCCACGTAACATGTTTTTTTACACAAAAAGGAAAATCCTACATTTCAAAATCAAACATTGCCATACTCAGCTTTTACACAGGTTACTATATACATGAGGGAAACATTACCTAGCAGTATAAAAATATTATCCAAACCTAACCATAGCTATGCCATCATGGTTGCAATAGTCCCAACATACATGTGGCCATGACACAATATTTTACAAAATGGGGAAAAATTACACAATATTATATAACAACTAGCGACTTGCCCGTCAAAAAATGACGGCAATAAGATAGTAAGGCAGGTAATGTTGTTTGGGTGCAAAATTAATTTTGTTGGTGTTTTAAGATCCTTCTGCGCTCATTGCGAGCCTCACGCTGAGCGCCTTTGGCGCTCATCGCGTGGCTCTTGGTTGTTTGTGTACTATGAGCAGCGTTGGTGTTTTTTTTTGTTATGGCAATGAATAATTAATAAAATAAGAAATGAATATACTTTACCTATTGTGAAGTAATATATGCAGGAAGCATTGTGTTGAAGAGCTGGCAATATGTCTTCATGTTGCTGCATCATCAGTGCTGTGGAGCTGCTGTGTCAGCGTCACGAATGTGTGCAGTGTAATAGTGTGCGCGAGGCAAATCCGTTAGGGTAGCTGTGTACTTCCGGATTGTATAAGTTATTGTTCTAAAATGGCGCCTAATGTGTGGTACGCGGCTGTGGCTGATTTAGCCTCCTTGTTTTCGGATATGGTCCGACTTTTTCGGGAAATCCGTAGGTGTTTGGTGGTGTTTTGCGTGTTTAGGGGCCTTTAGCCTCATTTTCAGTTTGTTCGGCGGCCATTTTTTCTCTTGCTTAGGTGATTTTCGGGTGTCTAAACTTCGAAATTTGGAGTTAAATCGAGGTGTAACTTCACTTGCAGAGGTCCTGGCTGCTCCCCCTTGCTGTGGGTAAGTTGTGTATGTGTTTGTTGTGTGTATTTATTGTGTTTGTAATGTTTTTGGGGTTGCGCGGGTTGCGTCCTTGTTTTCGGATCTCGTACGTCTTTTTCGGGAAATCCGTAGGTGTTTGGTGGTGTTTTGCGTCTTTAGAGTGCTGTAGCCTCGTTTTCGTTTTTTTGGGCGGCCATTTTTTCTCTTGCTTAGGGGATTTTTGAGTGTCTAAACTCTTTTATTTGGAGTTAAATTGAGGTGTAACTTCAGTTTCCGAGGTTCTGAGTGCCCCCCCTTGCTGTAGGAAATCTTTTTAAGTATTTGTTGTGTGTATTTATTGTATTTTTCATTTTTTCATGTGCGTGAGTTTCTGACGTTTTTTGCGAGGTCGTAATGGGTTGTAACGTGTCTCGTATTTTGGTTTCGTAACTCCGTAAATGTTGCGAGGTCCGCAGTTGCTGGCAAGGAGCGCCTTTGGTTCGGAGCTCATTGCGAGCCTCGCACTGAGCGCCTTTGGTGCTCATTGTGAGGCTCTTGGTTGTTTGTGTGCTATGAGCAGCGTTGGTGGTTTTTTTTGGTATAGCAAAGAATAATTAATAAAATAAGAAATTAATATACTTTACCTATTGTGAAGTAATATATGCAGCATTGTGTTGAAGAGCTGGCAATCTGTTTTCATATTGCTGCAGCATCCGTGCTGTGGAGCTGCTTTGTAAGCGTGATGAATTTGTGCAGTGTGTAGTGTAATAGTGTACGTGCGCGATGCAAATCTGTTAGGGTAGTTGTGTTCTTCCGGATTGTATAAGTTAGTGTTCTAAAATAGCGGCTAATGTGTGGTATGCGGCTGATTTAGCGTCCTTGTTTTCGGATCTTGTACGTCTTTTTTGGAAAATCCGTAGGTGTTTGGTGGGGTTTTTGCGTGTTTAGGGTCCTTTAGCCTCGTTTTCGTTTTGTTCGGCGGCCATTTTTTCTCTCGCTTAGGTGATTTTCGGGTGTCTAAACTCTTTTATTTGGAGCTAAATTGAGGTGTAAATTCAGTTTTCGAGGTCCTGGGTGCCCCCTTTTCCTTTAGGTAAGCTTTTTATGTATTTGTTGTGTGTATTTATTGTGTTTTTCATGTGCGCGGGTTTCGGGCGTTTTTTGCAAGGTCGTAATGGGTTGTAACGCGTCTCGTATTTTTGTTTCGTAACTCCGTAAATTTTGCAAGGTCTGCAGTTGCTGTCAATCAGCGCCTTCGGCGCTCCATGCCAGCAACTGTGGCCCTCACTTCGCGAGCACGCATGCTCACAATTATATATGTGATTTCATCTTTATGACATTTTCTATCTCTCTCCATTGCTCTTTCCCCTTTTTGCCTTCTCTCATATCCTTGCCCTCTCCATCCCCACCAACCCACTTATATGCCTCTTGCACACACAGGCAGCAGAGGAGGAAAAAGGAAGCGAGAGGTATCTTTCTTCACTCTACTGCTGGTCACTGCTGTGGCTTTTACCTCCCTCCTCATGGGAATGTATAGGGTTCAAACGCCCTCACTGTGTGGATATGATTTAGACATGACTTCTTTTGCCTCTATTCAACATGTTTATGTTCATCCCTCCTCTCCTATATACTTCCAAGTCTTCCTCTCGTGTATCCTCCATGCATCTCACTTTTATACTCTACATCTCTTACACTCCTGTATCCTCAAGGCATCCCAGTTTTGTACTCTCTATATCTTCCACTTCTGTATCCTCCATTTCATCTATTTTTGAATCCTCCATTTCATCTACTCCTATATCCCTAATGTTTATATTCTTCTCCATTCTTCATTTCTTCTAATCCTGTATCGTCCATTTCTGCCACTTCCCCATCTCTTCCACTTCTGCATCCTTCATTTCTTCAGCTTTATCCTTTATTTCTTCTACTATGCTTCTGCTCTACCTGAAAAAAATGTAAATGCTCACACACAACCTTTGCCAAAGTTTCATGGATGCCTCCAGGGGAAGAGCAGAAGCTTCATTATATATATATTTTTTTCCTGATTCAATTAGTATGACGATGGTCCTTTAACATTAATATTTTTCACCTGAAATTCTAAATTCTTCTCCCAATGTTAGACTACACAATCTACAATGTCACTGCCTGACATCATAGTATTGACATATGATGATTTCATTTATCATGTGACCTCTCTGATTAGTCACCAACCACATATCTGGTCCCACCGTTCATTCAGCGCTACGGAATATGTTGGCGCGTTATAAATAAACTATAATAATATCAAATAAGAAGAATGGGAGGGGGAATATATAGAAATGTACTGAATATTTCAATGCACCTGGAGGATGAATCTAATTTCAAAATTGGCACCAGTATCACTAAGATGCACAGACGGTAAGGGTAAAGTGAATTTATTAAAACATTTTTTTTGCTATTTGATCCATTAAAAACGTGCTCATGATTGTATGACTATAAGGATTGTAATATAATAACTGAAACTAATATAGTAAGAGAAATCTGAACCACTTTGAATTGATATAAAGCTTCCAAGAATAATAACAAAGGCTTATACCTGGTTCTAGTACTTATACTTGATATGTAGAGCTTTTTATATGTCTTAAGTCTGAATCATAACACTAGGATCACTCCGTATAAATTACAGTGTGTCGTACTGACCAGACCTCACAGGTCTTCTTGTGGTATATTGCTAATAACCTGTTAGATATCTTTGTGGTTTGGAAAAGCTTTGCACACTGTAATTATGAAAAACTCACATATTGGTCACTTAAAATGTATTGGACTTTGCACCACAAGATACATACCACTGAAAGAAAACCAAGCCAGATCTATCCACCTCTAATATCCTGACCAAAGCTAATTATTTTCTGAACAGTGAACAAATTAGTGTATGTGGAATAACATCTGACACCATACTATCTTTATTGTGTCTGGCATCCAACTAATTCCAAATAGGTTTTGAAAAGGAAATCTAATGGACAGAAAGCTGCCTATTCCTTTTGCAAAATTATTTTTTATTAACACACTTAAACATACAACTCATGTTGCATCCACATTTCCATACCTTACAATATGAGATATTAGGACGAATGGAGCAACATCATCCACACGGTTGATAAAAGATGGAATGCAGTAGGTAGATGGTATTGGCATTAAAGAAGCAGCATCTCCCTCTCAGCTCCAAGGATCTACATTCTTGATCCTTAACTACATTACACTTAACTATTTCTCTTTTCATACACCTCCATCCACTATCCACCCCCTGACCTGTGCATCACCCAATGCACACCTTCAAGTGAGATGTTAGGTTTAGATCACCAAAATACTTAGCTTGCCTGCACCCAGAGTGTCTGTCCATCGAGAGTAGGGTATTTTTCTATTCTTTCTACTTTTTCTTTCCATATTTTTTGTTGTTTGACTAAAACAAGCAATCATCACCATATAGAACTATCATTCCTGTTCAATTGTATCCACCTGGCACCAGGCAATTATGGCCCTTATTTAACCCTTACAATATACCCCTATTTACTACTATGTTGTCCTCCTCTCCTAAGGACTTAATAGTCCTTAATGGGCCACCCCCTGTTAAAATTTAGATACAATGTAGGATCCTATTATTTGCCCACCAACTGAATTAGGCATTGTTCAATGAGATCTAATGTTTGGTACATCAATACACTTTCCATTTAACCCTTACCGTTTTTTGTACAGTTTAGGTTAATTTACTGATAAAAAAACTATTATTCCTGTTTAAATGTCTTCAACCAGTACAATGAAATTATGGCCCTTCTCTAACCCATACAATATACCCTTATTTACTTTTACGTTGTTCTCCTCTCTTAAGGACCTAATTGTCCTTAATGGGCCACCCCTTTTTATAATTTAGATACAACTTAGGATCCTATTATTTGCCCATCAACAGAAATATGCATTACCCCATGCATACCACCGGGTGAGATATACTGTTTGGGACATCAATACACCTTCCATTTAACCCTTACCACTTTCTGTGTAGTTAAGGGTAACTTACTTATATAAAACTATCATTCTTATTAAATGTCTCCACACAGCACCAGTAAATGATGGCGCCTGATCCATTTGTATTCTCCATGCTGACACAGAATAGCACAGCAGAGATCACCAAGACTGCAGATTGATCCCAGATTGTTACAGGTAAGTGGGTCCATCAGAGGAACTAGTCCCAGCTATCACAGTATAGGGCTCCCTTTTCTTAGGCAGGGATAGAGGGCAAGTGTGGGTCCTGCAATTACCACTACACTATCATAGAGAGGGCCACAGTTTTGAACCCCTCTTATTCCCTGCTGAACCCACTTATTATTTATACACAGTGGATGCAGTAATTTGGAGTTATTGTGCTGAGATTTAAAGGTGTACTTTGTAGACCTTCTCTTAGGCCTTAACCCCCCCCCCCCTTTACATTCTTGATCCTGCAGTGAGAGGTGGCCAAATGTCTAAGTAACAACAGCAGTCAGATAATCAGTAATTGTATTTTTGCCTCCCTACGCAGATATATCAAATAGATGCCCCAAAAATGTAAGTAAAAAGGAGACAAAAATGCGTAACTTCTGACACCATATTCCCAGATCTTGTTGGCCTCTTGGGAAGCCAGACCATGCACTGATACAAAAAAAAAACATATTTTTTCTGATTATCATTCTTATATTTATACCAACAAGATAAACCAGTAGGTTATTATGTGTTCACGGTCAGCAACTGACTTTGTTATCTATATGTCCACTTTAGAATTATAATAAAAAAAAAAAAATCACAAATGTTTTAAAAATCTATATATACAGTATATACTCGAGTATAAGCCGACCCGAGTATAAGCCGAGGCACCTAATTTTACCACAACAAACAGCAAAAAGGTATTGACTCAAGTATAAGCCGAGGGTGGAAAAGAGGGTCCTTCCGCCCTTATCATCCTCCTCTTTCCCCCTTATCATCCTCCTCCTTCCCCCTTATCATCCTCCTCCTTCCCCCTCTTATCATCCTCCTCCTTCCCCCTTATCATCCTACTCCCCCCCCTTATCATCCCTCTCCTCCTTCCCCCCTTATCATCATCCTCCTCCTTCCCCCGTTATCCTCCTCCTCCTGCTTCCCCCTTATCATCCTCCTCCTTCCCTCCCTTATCATCATTTGTTTCCCCATAACCTCCTCCTTACTACACCCTCTCCAATCCCTATCCCCCTTCCTCCTTACTCGCTACTATGCTCCGATGATCTGATGCTGATCCTGACGCCGCAGCACGTCTTCTGTACCGGCATATGCTAATGACGTTAGCATATGCCGGTACGGTAATACATAGTTACATAGTTACATAGGCCCTCATTCAATTGCAATTTGGCCAATTGAATAGGGCTCTAAATAAGCACATAACAAATGTTTTTACAGAAGTTTTTAGTTAATAAACATCTATCCAATAGCAAGGTTTTCACTAACTAAAAACTTATTTAAAAAAGATATGCTATGTGCTTATTTAGAGCCTTATTCAATTGGCCAAATCACAATTGAATGAGGCCCATAGTATTTAAAGTTGAAAAAAGACTTTCAGTCCATCAAGTTCAACCTTTTAAGATCTCCTCTGATCTGCAATATGCGGATTAACTATTAATTCATTAGTTGTTAATTATTAATCAATTATTTCATGTTTTTTTTACTTTTTATTATTAATTAGTCCAGAGGAAGGCAAATAGAAAAAAGAAAAAAAACACAAGCGAGACTTAGCCAATTGTCTCAAAGGGAAATGTAAAAAATGTGGATCAATACTGTCTCTCTAATTATCCATGATAACCCTGAATTCCCTTTTTAATTAGAAATAAATCTAGTCCCCTTTTAAAGTTACCACCTCCTCTGGTAGAGAATTCCACAGATTAACCACCCTTACTGTGAAGAACCCTTTTCTTTCTTTGAGGTGGAATCTTTTAACTTCTAACCTCAAGGGATGTCCTCTTGTCAGTTGAAAACCTCTTGGCACAAAAAGCCCCCTTGACAAATCTTTATACTGACCCTGGATGTATTTATATAAGGTAATCATATCTCCTCTTAGACGCCTTTTTTCAAGAGAAAATAAGTTTAATTTGGTTAGTCTTTCTTCATTACTTAGTCCCTCCATTCCCCTTATTAGTTTTGTTGCCCTTCTCTGTACCTTTTCCAGCTCTAAAATGTCCTTTTTATGAAGTGGTGCCCAAAATTGTACTCCATATTCCAAATGAGGGCGTACTAGAGATTTGTATAGTGGCAGAATTATATTTGCTTCCCTGGCTTCTATACCATTCTTAATACATGCTAATATTTTATTTGCCTTTGCAGCTGCTGCTTGGCTTTGAGCACTGTTACCTAGGTGGTTGTCCACAAGCACTCCCAAATCCCTTTCAATATTTGATACACCTAGATTTGCTCCATTAAGATTATAAATTGCATGGCTATTTTTCCTTCCCAGATGCATAACCTTACATTTATTCGTATTAAATCTCATCTGCCATTTAGATGCCCATTCCTCAATTTTATGTAAATCCCCTTGGAGGGAAAGCACATCATTATCTGATTTAATTACCTTGCACAACTTTGTGTCATCAGCGAAAATGGAGGCTCCACACTCCAATCCTACCTCTAAGTCATTAATAAATATGTTAAAAAGGAGAGGACCTAATACTGAACCCTGAGGAACCCCACTTACCACATTAGTCCAATCGGAGTATGTTCCATTTACAACAACCCTTTGCTTCCTGTCTTTTAGCCAGCTCTCAATCCATGAGCAGATATTTACTGCAATTCCTGTATCCCTTAGTTTGCCAAATAGTCTCCCATGTGGCACTGTATCAAAAGCCTTTGCAAAATCCAAAAAGACTACATCCACTGAGTTGCCTTGATCCAGGTTCCTACTAACCTCCTCATAGAAACTAATTAGATTTGTTTGGCATGACCTATCCCTCATAAATCCATGTTGACTCCTACTTATAATCCTGTTCAAATAGACATATTCTTGTATATTATCCCTTATTAACCCTTCTAAAAGCTTCCCCACTACAAAAGTGAGGCTCACTGGTCTATAATTCCCCGGATCTGCTCTTGCTCCCTTTGTAAATATAGGTATCACATCAGCTTTTCTCCAGTCATCTGGTAGAGACCCTGTGTTTAGTGAATCTTCAAAAATTTAATATAATGGTTTGGCTATTACAGAACCCAGTTCCCTTAGTACCCTTGGATGTATTCCATCAGGACCCCGGGCTTTATTAACATTTATTTTTTTCAACCTCTTTTGGATTACTTCCTGTGTTAACCAATTATTTGGTGATGGTAGTGTAGCCCCATTATGTTGCCGTGTCCCAACCACTGGTACCTCCCTTGTGTATACCGAAGAAAAGAACCTATTTAGCTCATCTGCCTTTTTCTGGTCACTAATTTTCAGACGGCCTGTTTCACATTGTAATGTTTCTATAGCTTCCTTCTTCCCATTAATGTACTTAAAAAATATTTGAGCGTTAGTCTTACTCTCTTTTGCAATACATTTTTAATTTTCTATTTTAGCCAGTCTAATCTCCCTTTTGCTGCCTTGTTGATTTCCTTGTATTCCTGTAAAGCAGTCTCTGTCCCCTCTTGTTTGTATAATTTAAATGCCTGTTTTTTACTCCGTATCTTGATCTTTAAATCATTGTGAAGCCACATGGGTTGTGATTTACTCCTTCTACTTTTATTCCCACACAGTATATGCCGATGTGTATGTATATTTAGTAAGGATTTAAATGTTGTCCATTTATGTTCAGTGTTTTTACCTATCAGCTCTCTGTCCCAGTCTATACTTTGTAAATTTAAAATTAAGAGTTTTAAAATAAGGAGTTAATGTAGAGCCCAGTAATGTAGAGGGGGGAGAGGCTTGTAATGAGCTCCTCCCATCAAGTAGAGGGTGGGAGAGGTAGAAGGGGGGAGAGGCCCCTGATGAGCACCAAAAGCTCTCATTGCTAGGCCAGTAAAGTAGAGGGGGGGGGGGGGAGAGGCTCGCAATGAGCGCTGAAGGCATGGATTGCGAGGCTTGCAATTGGCACCGAAAAGGAGCTCATTGTGTCGGGCAAGTCACTAGTGGCTTATAATAATAATAATAATGATAAATAATAATGATAACAATTTTATCAACCTATGTAAATAGCTCTCTTCTGGATTGCTACCTTGTCGCGTTGAAGGGCCTGGTGTACCCAAGAGAGTTGACCATACATGGTGTGGCTCACAGCTTCATTGAGGTACAGAAAGGTCAGACAAATTGCAGTCCACTGGAGAAGGAACTGGCAACCCACTCCAGTATATTTGCCAAGAACACCTTTAAGATAAACACTACCAGGACATAACAAAAGATGTGCCTGGAGTGCTGTGGTCCATAGGGTCACAGAGAGTAAAACAAGACTGAATATAGCATTTGGAATATTGATTAATTAGTTGTCTATAAACTGCAAAATTTACAACCAAAATGTGTTATATAAATAATCATACATATTGTAAGTCTTCTGTTTTGGGGCTATTTGCATTCTACTCATGATTTGGGGGCATTTCAAATGTTACTGTCATCTTATAACTGACCACATGAGGGCAGCAGTACACCACAAATATTATGTAGTACAAAGATGTTTTTAACAAAAGTAACACATAGTTATAGGTACTCACGCAAACTTCAGGAATGTGCTGTCACATACCTTTTATATCCCTGAGACACAGACCGTTCCTCTCATGTACAGACACTTCTCTCACTGTTATACACAGGGCGATAAATTATTTTAATAGTTATTCCCTGCATTCTGCTGAGGAAACTGATGTGAACACTTAGGGCCATATTCAAATGTGATTTGGGCAATTGAATAGGGGCTCTATATAACAACATAGCATATTATTTTACAGAAGTCTTTAGTTAGAGAAGACCTTGTATTTGGATAGAAGTTCACTAACTAAAAACTTATGCTATGTGCTTATATAGAGCCCTATTCAATTGGCCAAACACATTTGAATGAGGCCCTTAGGGCTATATAACCCAAGGCGAGAGCTTTCTCATTTGTGGGTGAGATCTCTCTCACAAAAGTGAGTACACCCCTTACATGTTTGTAAATATTTTATTATATCTTAACACTGAAGAAATGACACTTTGCTACAATGTAAAGTAGTAAGTGTCCAGCCTGCCTAACATTGGCTATAAATAACTCAACACACAGCCATTAATGTCTAAACCGTTGGCAACAACAGTGAGTACACCCCTACGTGGAAATGTCCAAATTGAGACTAAAGTGTCAATATTTTGTGTGGTCACCATTATTTTCCTGCACTGCCTTAACCCTCATGGGCATGGAGTTCACCAGAGCTTCACAGGTTGCCACTGGTGTCCTCTTCCACTCCTCCATGATGTCATCACGGAGCTGGTGGATGTTAGAGACCTTGCACTCCCCAACCTTCCATGTGAGGATGCCCCACAGATGCTCAATAGGGTTTAGGTCTGGTGACATTCTTGGTCAGCCCATCACCTTTACCTTCAGCTTCTTTAGCAAGGCAGTGGTTGTCTTGGAGGTGTGTCTGGGGTCGTTATCATGTTGGAATACTGCCCTGCGTCCCAGTCTTCAAAGGGAGAGGATCGTGCTCTGCTTTAGTATGTCACAGTACATGTTGGCATTCATGGCTCCCTCAATGAACTGTAGCACCCCAGTGCCGGCAGCACTCATGCAGGCAGCAAAAAAATAATACGAGGTACCAAAAATACGAAGTTAACGGCCAAAGCGAGCACATCCAAAAACAAAAAAAACAAAAACGCACATAAAACATCACACACAGTTAGGGGGACAGGCAGGACGTTTCGAAGTGAGGTTGCACGCAAATTTAAGTAGAATTTGAAAAGTTTTGTCACTCAAAAATCGCCTAAGCGACAAAAAAAATGGCCGCAGAGAAAACGAGGCTACACGACCCCTAACCACGCAAAACGCCACCAGAACGTACGTGGTACAAAATACACTATTAGGAAGGACGGAAAATTATCCTGACCCGCGTAACACATAGACAATCGCCGCCATTTTACAACACTAACTTCAAACTGATAGCAAACAGTCCAAATGTACATTGTATGCTGCACCAACATCAAAAGGGATTGTTAGCTCTTCAGGATATTTATTGCTGGATATATTAATTACAAATAGGTAAAGTACATTAATTTATTAATTAATAATTTAATTAAATATTGTTAAAAAACAATATATATAAAAAACACAAATAGCAGAGGAGAGCCTCGCAATTAGCGCCGCCGTAGGCGCTCATCCAGGGCTCACAATGAACGCACAGGATGTGCAGAGAACCAAAAGTACACAAGGGGAGAGGCTCGCAATGAGCGCCAAAGGCGCCCATTGCAAGGCTCGCGATAAGCGCAGCAGGCGCTCAGTGCTGGGCTTGCAATGAGCGCCAAAGGTGTTTAGACCACCAAAACTATACCAGGGGAGAGGCTCGCAGCGCGAGGCTTGCAATGAGCACCGAAGGAGCTCACAAGACCAAAAATACACCATGGAGAGTGCCTCGCAATGAGCGCCCAAGGTACTCGGAGGACCAAAAGCCTTACATTTTTTGCAAACATTCCCTGGCTTACAATTTTCTTGCCGTCATTTTTTGACGGGCAAGTTGCTAGTATATGTATAATGTTGGAAACAGAGGGGGACCTGGGAGGGCCCGAATCAGAAAAAAAATCTCAGCCCTGGGCGGCAAAAGCTCTAGCTACGCAACTGCTTGGAGCATGCCTTTAGGGGATGAAGTATTTACAGAGGCCCTTTTACATCCACTCTTTTTCTCTCTTCACTCTCACTCACCTTTCCTCCTCCCTCTCCCCCTTCTCTCTCTCTCTCTCTCTCTCTCAATCTCCCTTCTCTCTTTTTCCACTCCTCTCTTTCTCTCCCCCCCTTTTCTCTCCCTCTTCCCCCTCTCCCTTTCTCTCTATTCTCTCTCTCTCTCTCTCTCTCTCGCTCTCCCTCCTCTTTCTCTCCCTTCTCTCCCCCCTCCCCTTGTCTCCATACCCCCACTTCTCTACCCCATCTCTCTCCCCCTCCCCTTGACCCCATCCTCCTTTCTCTCTCCCCATTGTCTCCCCACCCTCCTTTCTCTCTCACCCTCCCCTTGTCTTCCCCTCCTCCTTTATGTCTCCCCCTTGTCTCCCCACCCCCATTCTTCTCTCCCCAGTATCATTTACCTCTGTTCATTGCCAAGTCTGGAGGCTCCTCCAACTGCCATCTCCTCGTCCTCTCCCAATAATAATTTGCCCTCTTCCCCCCCCCCCCCCACCCCAGGCAGCAGTGGTCTAAATATTTTTTTAGGTTGAGCCCTCCATGCCCCACTCTTGTGCCAACATTAATATATAAATAAATAAATATATATATATATATATCTTTTTGGGAATTTCTTAAGAATAGCCACCCCAACTCCCTTCACTCTCTACCTCCCTCTCCTCCATCTCTATCCCTCTTTTTCTCTCCCCTCTCTCCTTCCTATCACCCTCGCTCCTACTCTCCACTATCTTTCCCCCTCTCTCCCCTACTCTCTTTTCCCTCTCTACTTCTTGTGGAGGAAATAATACAAATTTCCTTACATTATTTAGTGTATAAATATAGCACTCATCACTTGTGTAACACTTGTGAACTTTAGCCCTGAAACAACAGTAAACAACTTTTTAGCATAAACAAAATATGTTTTTTATTCATATACAGGGCCAACTCTTGCACAGAAGATAGGAAATAAGTATTTTTTGCGCATCTAGCTTGACATACTAAGGACATGCTTGATCAGAGCTGATCACATGTGTTATAGCTTATTGGATATCATAGTGTAAATACATTTTCATTGGCTGTTGATGGGTTATACCATGTTTCTGGGGGGAGGGGGGATGGATTGTCCCATTGTCTTAATGTAAACAATATAAAGCTGTGTGTTGGTTTTTTGTTTTCTGGGAGTCAGTGATGAGCAGCGGGCATTTTTGGATGTTTTTGCTTCTGACTCACGTTTTTGTCTAAATAAACTCTAATAAGAAGAAAATTATCAGAGGACTCTGTTTTTTTTGGTATTATGACTGGGTTTCGGAGTAACAAGTGGATTGTGAGTGGTTTTTCCCAAACATTCTTTCCCCCTCTTCTTCTCTCTCCCCCTCCTCTTTTTTTTCTTTCTCCTTTTCTCGCTCCCATCTCTCCTTTTCTTGCTCCCGTCTCTCCTTCTCTCTCCCCCTCTCTCCTTCTCTCTTTTGCCTCTCTCCTTCTCTCTTTTGCCTCTCTCCTTCTCTCTCACTCTCTCCTCTCTCACCCTCTCTTCTTCTCTCTCAGAATCTCATTCCCTTGCATCCTCTTCTTCTCTTTTCTCCACTCTACTTCTCTCTCTCCTTCTCTTTTCTCCACTCTACTTCTCTCTCTCCTTCTCTTTTCTCCACTCTCCTTCTCTCTCTCCTCTTTTCTCCACTCTCCTTCTCTTTTCTCCACTCTCCTTCTCACTCTCCTTCTCTTTTCTCCACTCTCCTTCTCTCTCTCCTTCTCTTTTCTCCACTCTCCTTCTCTCTCTACTTCTCCCCCCCCCCTCAGTCCTTTTCTTTCCCCCCCTCTGACTTTCTATTTCACCCTTCCCTTCATCTATCACTTACCAGCTCCTTCCCCGATGCCTGCAGCTGAGCCTTACTCAGAGCTTGGCTCCTCCCCCAAGGGTCCTGATTGCACTGTGGAAGGCAAGCAAAGGCTAGGAAGCCCTTAGTATGCGGAGGACGTCGGGAGGACCCAGGAGTGGGGTGTTATTTCCTGGGGGGAGTCCGAGACTGAGGGGGGAGCAGGGTTCTGGTGGGCCCCTACACTACAGAAATGTTTTAAAATAAATGTAATTTATAAAACAGTGCAGCCTGCACTGGGGCCCCCAGGAGATGAAGGGCCTCGGTGCACTGTACCAGATGCACCGAATGCACTGGCAGTAGCTCCGCCCTGTCCTTGAGGGTTTCCCAGTGGCATGCTTGTATCACATAGAGGTCTAACCCAAACCCATTTGGCTTCATAAAAAAATAACTGCTGGTCATACCCCAAGTTTCGCAACTGCCAACAGATACTGGATACTGGATACTGGATCTCTGCAGGTCCTGAAGGTGGAAAGTGAGTATCTGGAAGTACACACATACCACTCACTGTCCACCTTCTTCCAGTGCAAGACTTGCTTCAACTGCAAAGACCCAATCCCTTCCCATCTAGAGGAACACCAGCAAGCTTCTCTGGATACTGTTGGATACTGCTGACAAACTCAGGGGTCAGATTTAGGCAGATCATTTAGTGCTATAGCTAAGTGGCACAAGCTAATTGATTACCCAAATCTGCACTCTAAGGGAAGGCTCAATTGTAAGCTAAAACCACAAGAGAATAGCTTGTGCCCTGCACCACAAAAATGGAAGCATTTTTTGCTGCAGCAGACAGGTAGACTCCCTAGGGTAAGTTCATCAATGTTTATTTTGGGATTTCTTCATGCAAAAAAATGCTTGTATACACTACTGATTCTCCTCTATCCGGTGCATTCATAATGCATGTAACTTCCATATGCCTTTAATTACCATAATGTTTGTTATATGGAAGTGCCTTATATGCATAACCACAATGTGAGACTTGATGACATCTCTACCATGTGGAAAGTCTCACTGTCCCACTAGTCCAGAAACAGAAGTAGTGCCAGACAAATCTGCATCTCAGAGAATCAGAATTACTACCATAAATACAGACACTTAGGTGAACACATTTCTCTTGTGGGGTGCTTCAGAGATTTTAGTAAATTCTGCATTTGTATGAATCACTGTGAACTCTTCCCACCTTCCAGAAACATTACATTGTACTTACAACAATTTAACTAGATAGTCTCAGTGCATTTGTCTCTTTAAGCAAAATGTTATTACACAAGTGATCATGGATTGCCAGTTAGGATTCCTAAATAATATTTTTTTCCTGCTTATTTTTGGGAGCAGACAGTTCCTTTATGTGACACAAGGGTCTATCGGGAACATCACATATAACATTATAATATTAGGGTCACTAATAATCCTCTACAGCCAGAAGAGATATGTCTATTTGGACATAAAATGGTATATGAACTGAGGTATCACTCTTAGAAGCTGGTATCACCTGGATCTAGCTCTTCTTTGTCTACCATGGTGGTTGGCACATTGACTTGGAGCTCCTTGTTAATCATGTCTTTAGAGACACAGAGGTCTTGAGCCCAGTGCAGGAATCTCAATCAGTTCAGAGTGATTATTTATTTTACTCTTAGTGGTTGTTCTGTTGTGTCAGAAGCAGAAAAAAGTTCAGAACCTTAGTAGGACAAACTAATACTCAGAGGTTCTAACTAAAAATGTAAGGATGAACTTGTTTAATAATAGTCTTAACGGTATCTGCAGTTTATGTAGAGTTATGATGACACCCATTCAACACTACAATATACTATTTATTTGCAAGCTTGAGAGTGTTGTGCAATTCATTATAATGTCTTTCATTGCTTTCCCCGTCTTTCAAAGTGCTGTTTTGTTTTTTTATTTGTATTTACAGTGCTACTAACAGGTGTTTAACCCCTTTGCGAGTCCTATCTGGTACCCATAGGATTTTCATCTACATTTGCCATTTACGGGTGTGAGAACATTTGCGGGCTTGAGGAATTACCGATGGTGCAACCGGTGCCAGACACTAAGGTACCTGCCCTCTTAGGGGCCCTGCGAACCTCCTGCGGATCCCCTGTGCCCCCACAGATCCTCTGTGGCTCCTCGCTGTCCCCATGGCCCCTGTGGACCTCCCGTTGGTCCCCTACAACCCCTTCTGGCCCACTGTGGTCCCCACAGGCCCCCTGTGGCCCCTGCAGGCCTGTCACCCCTGTGTTCCCTCTCAGCCTCCTGTGGCCCCTTACGGACCTGTGTGGCTTCCCTCAGCCCCCTGTGTTCCCCCTGAGTCTCCTGTGGCCCCTCACAAACCTCTGTGGCCTTCCTCAGCCCCTGTGACCCCCCCCCCCCACGTAGCTCCCTGCAACCTCCCTCTGCCTTTTGTGGCCCCTCCTTGCAGGCCTTTATGGCCCCCACAGACCTCTGTGGACCCTTCGGACCTCTGTGGTCCCCCTCGGCCCTCTGGCCTTCTATGGCCCCTCCTCACGCCAGGAAGTGGAGTGCAGCATGGGGCAGGTAAGAAAGTATTTATATAAATATATATATATATATATATATATATATATATATATATATATTGTGGTTTACTGCCCCCCGGTGGATGGTGCAAGTCACACAGTAGGGAGAAGATCTGCTCGAGGTAACTTGGAGTTAATCCCCTGGAGCTGGGATAATTGAAGCTGCAGGTGTAAAATGCCTTTTTAAAAGACACACACAATGAGATGGAGGGGGCTGCTGATTAGGTTCTGGCCTGAGTGCTGTGAGGAGTCTGGGATGTGAGACAGTCAGGAAGACTGGATCCTGAGAGCTGAACTGAGATAAGCTCTGAACTATGGCAGCAGGGAAGACTGCTTAAAGTAGAGAGAGACACTGGCAAGTAAGTTGGATTGCCTGGAGAATACAGCCAGCAGCTTAAGAAGAGACACTGAGTGTTTCAGTGTGAGCTGGGAGGAGAAAGAGACAGAGTCCTGAACAGGACCTGGCAGGACTTACAGAGCAGCACGGGAAGCTGCCCGTAAGAGGATCAGTCTGTGTGACTGCAACCATACTTAGCTGAGAGACGGTTTGCTCTAAAAGTTGAAGACCTGTAAAGGATCCATTGCAGCTGAAAAAGCTGGGGAGAGAGATTGGACTTCAAGGGACCACCGCTCTGTGTGAAAAGGTATTTTTTACCTGCAGACCAAGAAGCGGTCTCAGGGCTAGTGAGGGTGTTCCTGTAAATAAGTAAGCCCGTTTATTTAGATTTTTCTTTTCAAGCTGAAAAAAAGCAAAGATAAAGTACAGGGGTTTATGTGGAAATCACAGAAGCAACCGGTAGCCAAAGGCTGGCCCTGTCACAATATATATATATATATATATATATATATATAGATGTAGATGTAAAAGTATACAATGTAGATGTAAAAGTATATATATATATATATATATATATATATATATATATATATATATACACACACATATACATATATATATATATATATATATATATAAATATATATGCTCACACACGTGTGTGTGTATATATATATACATATATATATATATATATACGCAGGCATACCGGTTGCAGGAGCGCTATCCGAAAACCATGTTAAACGGGGCTTTTTATCTGCATAGCACTGAATAGGGATTTAAATGTCCGCAACGTGATTTTCAATGATATTGCAAGATGTAGTTCAGGGTCTGGCCCCGGAAACAGTGCTATCACGAATCAACGCTGCACGGGGTAGCCTTATGCAGGTTATTACTGTGCTATATGTATATGCTATATGTATATGTACACTTATATGTATATGTACAAAAGGCAGTGCCAAAGAGTGCTCCAATTATCGAACAATTGCACTCATTTCACATTCCAGCAAGGTAATGCTTAAGATTCTACAAGCTCGACTCCAACAATATATGGACCGAGAACTACCAGATGTGCAAGCCAGGTTCTGCGGAGGAAGAGGCACAAGAGATCAAATTGCCAATGTCAGCTGGATAATAGAGAAAGCAAAATAGTTCCAAAAAAACATTTACTTCTGTTTTATAGACTATTCTAAAGCCTTTGACTGTGTGGATCACAACAAAATGTGACATGTCCTTAAAGAGATGGGAGTACCAGACCATCTCATCCTCCACCTGTATGTCGACCAAGAAGCCACGGTCAGGACGAAACATGGGACAACAGAATTGTTCAAGATCAGGAGTGCGATAGAAAGGAGTGCGACAAGGTTGTATATTGTCACCTTATTTATGCAACTTATATGCAGAGTACATCATGTGTAAGGCTGGACTGGATGAATCCAAAGCCGGAAGCAATATTGCTGGAAGGAATATCAACAACCTCCGATATGAGATGGATAGATGAGGTCACTTAAGCAATGACCATGAACTTGATAGAGCTCAGAGGGGCAGTGACTGAGAGATGCACCTGGCGTGCTGTGGTCCATAGAGTCATGGAGAGTTGGACTCGACTGAATAACTAAACAACAACAAATGATATATATATATATATAAATAAATTTCTGTTGGCCTGCTCCTTTCAAGTGCAGTTCACATGCTACACAGACCACCTTTTGCACTTTGTGAATTTGTGAGGGGCCCAGGTCTCAGACTGTGGCCACTGGAAGCTATGGTTTCATTTAATACATTTAAGTATTTTTCTCCATCCAAAAATATAAAGTATCTAATAAACATTCTAACAACTGCAATAAATCCTGGTTCATTTGTCTGTCTTTTGTGGGGTTATGAGTTTACGTCAAATAACATTTTCCTGTCCAGTCTGTTATGAGGTCTATAATAGGCAGTTATAATATCTGTGTTATTTCCTTTCCATTTTCCCAGTGTCTGCAGTGCCACGCTCCCTGCGTGCTCCGGGAGCCTGCGAAACCAGCCAAAGTTAGTACTTATTAGCCCCTCATCCCTCTCTCACCGCCCAGTAATCTCATGGCCTCAGGAAATGCAGGAATTTCCTCTGCCCTGCGGTGAAACCTTACACTGGCCAAGTCTTATGAAGGATAAAAAATATATAACTCTGAGAGGGCAGCACAGCGAGCAGGCAGTGGGTATATAATATCTTGTTTAACTGAAAACAGACACAATCATCACAATATGAAAGCATATTCATTTAACAGACACAACAAAGGTCTCATTTATGTGAAATTGGCTGCAAACAGGTATTTAACTAAATTAGTATTAGATAACTGACCTTGCATTTTGCTATTTTTAGGCAAAAAATACTCTTGAAGATCTTTCCTGCAGGCACAGTGTCTTATCCAAGGTCATTAATTAACACCCACAATAAGGCATGATTAGCAGGAAGAGCATGCCCAATTGTTCAAGTCGGTTTAATCTCAGAGGCTTATATGCATGTTAAAGTTGCTGTCGTTATTCTGATTTAATCATGCTCTTCCTGCTTTTCACCCCCTGTTAATTGATGACTTGAGATGAAACTCAGAGCTGAGAGCGAGCATCTTGAGAGGCTTTCTCAGCAAATCTTTTACAACTGCAGTTGATTAATATAGAAATACACACACATAAAAAAACGAGTTGAATAATATACTGTATAATAATATATGTATAAAGTGTGTCTTTAAAAATAAGAAGTTTGTCCAATAACTAATCACTATATACTGCCATATTATGAATATATATATATATATATATATATATATACATATATATATATATATGTATCTTTCTTTCTATCTATGCATTTGTGTATGTATTTATATATATATATATATATATATATATATTTGGATAGTCAACAATATTTATAGGGGTTATACAGGGGGCGGTGTATACAACACAACAATGACAGGGAGTGGCAGACAAACACAGGAGATTGACTCCACATGGAGTCTAATAGTCTGGCATCCTGGCATCCTGAATGGCACCTGTGAACAATAGGCCAACCTCCAAATACACATAATGGTGTCTCTGTGTCTAGAGGTCCAGACCTCAAATAGAGTACATTTACTCTTTACCTGGCAAACAATGAGACAAAACAGATTTCAATACAAAGGTGTTTATGCATATGGTCCAGTGGCTGGAATCAAGCTGCGGTAGGTTACACACTATGTAAATGGCGTGTGCGCCCAATGAAAGATGCATGCGCATTGTGCCCCACAAGGGACACATGCTCAATGCGCGTGTGAGCTGGCCATGAGCACGGCGAGTGGTGCATGTGCAATGCACGTCGTGACGCATGTGCAATGCGCTGCGTTACCCAGCCATGCGCATTGCTCTTGCTGAGCGACGCATGCACAGGGGGTTAGAAACATGGGGGGGAGAGAGACATGGGGGGGAGAGAGACATGGGGGAGAGATAGGGGAGAGAGAGACAGGGGAGGAAGAGAGATGGAAGAGGCTGGGAGAGAGACATGGGTGAGACAGGAGAGACAGGGGAGAGGGTGGGAAAGAAACATTGGTGGGGAGAGAGATGGGGGAGGGAAAGAGTGGAGGGGAGCATTGCGCGCTGGGGGGTTGGGGGGAGGGGAAAGAGATACAGGGGATGGAGGGAGGAGGGGAAAGAGACACAGTGGAGGGACGGAGGATGGGAAAAAGACACAGGGGAGGAGGGAGGAAAGAGACACAGGGGAGGGAGGAGGGGGGAAAGAGACACTGGGGAGGGCGGATTTGGGGGGGAAAGACACAGGGGAGGGGGGAAGAGACACAGGGGAGGGAAGAGATACAGTGAAGGGAGGGGAGACATAGGGGAGGGGGTAAGAGACACATTCAATATTATCCCATAATTTATGATGGGCAATTGACTAGTATATTAATAATAGAAAAATAATATATGATGATTTCCAAGTCGTACAGAAAAGAAGCAGTGGAAAGAATGATATTCGAAAGGTATTTTTTAGGAATAAGTTACTGTCACTTTCAAGAGAGTGCGTATACTGTACATGGATATCTTACACCAATGTAGTGTACCCCAGTTAATGATCAAAATAAAGAAAGCTAATTACATATGAACAGAGACTGACAGACGTAGACAAACCTGTAAGCTGATGGTAAACTGTTTTACCAATATAAGCAGGGAATAATAGAAGATGAGAAAACATGCTCAAATCACAAGTATGTATGTATCTTTATGTATGCATTATCTACTATACCTGTAATGTTCCCAATAATTGCCACATAGCTCCTAGGGATCATGGGTATTCCTACTGTATGGTAAGGAAAAACCCCATGGATTCATTATGTTTTCTATTTTTTGTCAGAAAAAAACGGCTAATAATCTGGTTATATATGAGGGTACATAGATCATTGATTTATCTGGATACATACACACAAATATGGTCTCCAAGAGAAATGTGCATTTAAATGTTTGACTTTCTGTGTTAAATATACATAGGGAGATTTTGTTGATATCCAAATCTAAGAATTTACTAGCTATTATAGATTTATAGACTTTTTAAGGTGTGGGTAGGGACTGAAGTAGTATGGGGGTACATTTTGAATTCAGGGTGTAGCATGGGAGAGGTCTCACCATTTACAACCCTACCACAAGACTACTGCATGTGAATTATAATAGTGACCTAGCAATGTAAACCATAGAAATAAAATAACAGAGAGTTTATGGTAGAAAGCAACCACTTAAAAACCACAGACTTTGTTTAATTCCTGGCCTTATGTCAAGTCCTAGGTTCCTGTGTATGGATTTCACTTCCTCAAATTCACACTTCTGGTTATCTTGAATTTTTATGATACATGAACTTGAGCAGATGGTTTGACCAATCGCCCTCTTTGCGTTTAGATCTTAAAAACAGAAAGTACTGAAACAGATTTGTTGACTTTGACTTGTTTCCAAAAAATCTTCTGAAGAACCTCATATGAAATGTCTTGAGCACTTGTTGAAACACCACAGACATAGGATTGTTTTGAGATTTATAATCAAATGGTTATTAATATATTCTCTACAGCTAAGTACAAGGATAACAGTGAACATAAAAATGCAAGACAAAAGAAAAAATACTGGGAGAGAAAAACATGAGGGCCAATCTCTTATGGGAGCTTAACGCTAAGTGGGGGTAGAGGGTGAGAGCCGGTATTGCTTGCCAGTATGCAGTCACACAGCAGAAACCATTGAAAGGACATATTGAAAGGAATGTCTTTGGACATTAGGGAGCATGGTAGTTAGCTTGTCTAAATAGATGAGTTTTCATAGAGCATCTGAACCTGTAAATAGATGTGGAAGAGAGTCTGAGAAAAAAAATTGTGTAGAAGGGATGGTAATCACATATTATAATTGTCTAACTACGATTCGTCGTCACGTTAAATTGTAGCACTTTGGCAATGAGCGCCACAGGTGCTCATTGCAGGCGAGCCTCGCGCAGCGAGGCGAGCTGTTAAATCATAGCACTTTCGCAATGAGCGCCGCAGGTGCTCATTGCAGGCGAGCCTCGCGTAGCGAGGCGAGCCGTTAAACCGTAGCACTTAGAAAAAAATTACGAGGTGAAAAAAATTACGAGATAAGCGGCGGAACAAAAACAGTAAAAAAAACACTAAATACACACAAAAAAATAAAACAAAGGTCACTTACAGCATGGGAAACCAGGCAGGACATCTGGAAGTGAGTTGGAACTGCAATTTAGATCGATTTAGCCGAGTTACAAAGATCGAAAATCGGCTAAGCGAGAAAAAAATGGCCGGCGAAAAAAATGAAAACGAGGCTATACTACTACGAACTGCGTAAAACACAGTCACAGACGTATGTCTTTGAAAAACAACTAGATAAAGGATGCGGATTCACCGCGCAATGAGTAAAAAGACAGTAGCGAGTACATTTTACGAAACACAATTACAGATTTACGCATTAACAGAGATTTAACGACTTTGTCTCGCGCAATATCGGATTTCCCGCCTAAACCAACGCATTTAATGTGAAATATAAGTTGCAAGTTACAAAAAAATAAAATAAATTGTATTTATTTAAAAAAAAAAAAAAAAAAAGGGACAAATGTAGCGTCATGTTGTGTGGCAAACAAATTTCACTACATTTAATTTTTAGTGACCGTCATTTGACCGTTTGACCATATTTACTGTTAAACCGTAGTACTTTAGCGGGCTGAGCGATGAGCGCCGCAGGCGATCATTGCCCGGCGAGCCTCGCACAGCGAGGCGAGCCGTTAAACCGTAGTACTTTGGCAATGAGCGCCACAGAAGAAATGCTGCATGAACAAAACGAAAACCAGGCGACAGCACTATAACCACGGAAAACACGTACCGATAATCCGCTAAGACGCATACCACACATTATCCGCCATTTTAGGATAATGCGGAAGTACACAGCTACGTTAACGGTTTCGGATCGCGCACGCACACTATTACACTGCACACGTTCATCACGCTTACACAGTACCTCCACACCACTAATGCTGCTGCAACATCAACACAGATTGCCAGCTCTTCAACACAATGCATAAAAATACGTAAATTAATTTATTAATTTGATTTCTATATTTCAGTAGTACACAGAAAACAACATTAGCTACCTTACAATTCCATATGTATATTAATAACTAAACAACTTTTAAAACATACACATCTGATTGCCATCATTTTTTGACGGGCAATACGCTAGTAAAATAATAATGGTACAGAAAGTTACATCTGAGGGCCCTTGTGTGGGTTTACAGTCTTTGTTAGAGACAAAGAAGGAATTGATGGTGGTATGGCCAGGTTGCAGATTCCATGGAGAAGTGTTTCATATGAATGGTGTTTTTCACAGAAGGGCTGTAGAATGGAGTGGGGTGAGATACTAATGGATGAAGAAAATTGTGATTAATGAATATGTGGCACTGCAACAAAGGCCTCTATAAATGAAGGTGAACAGGAACCAATAAAGAAAGTAAGAGATGCACCCTTGAAAATGCTCACATAATAATGTCTTATGACTAAGAAGTTATCCCGTTTTGGTGTAAAGAAAAGACCTGTGTCCAGGGGTAATATTAAAAAAACAAAACATATCTGCTCAATACTGAGTAAAGCTGGGTCATCATAAACACTTACATTCGTGGTGTTATTATTATTATTATTTTTATCGTTTATTTGTAACGCGCCAACATATTCCGTAGCGCTATACATAAATTAAGTTGCAGGCAATGACAAGTTAAAGATTCATACATTGCAAAGAGTGGATGGCCCTGTCTTTGAGCTTGGAATCCAGTGTCCATAGCGCTTTCCCTAAAGCACTGCGCAGGATTGAAACTCGCAGACTTACAATCTAAAGGTTAAAGTTTGTATGTGGTACAGTAGGGAGAGAGTAGTGCTGAGCATGTTAGGGAGGAAGGTTATAGGCTTCTTTAAAGAGGTGCGTTTTTATTGATGTTTTGAAGGATTTAAGATAGGAGGATAGTCTGGTGAAGCGAGGTAGGGAGTTCCAGAGAATAGGGGCGGTGCGAGAAAAGTCCTGGAGGCGGGAGTGGGAGGAGGTGACAAGAGTGGTAGAAAGAAGAAGGTCGTTAGCAGAATGAAGAGGGCGTGTGGGGGAGTATTTGGAGATGAGAGCAGAGATGTATGGGGGTGCGCTGTTGTTGAGGGCTTTATAAGTTAGGGTCAAGATTTTAAACTTTATTCTGGAGGCTAAGGGAAGCCAGTGAAGTGATTGACAAAGAGGAGCTGCTGACACTGAACGATGTGTACTGAAGATGAGTCTGGCGGAGGCATTTATTATGGATTGAAGTGGGGAGAGGCGAGTGATGGGCAGGCCAACAAGGAGCAAGTTGCAATAGTCAAGACGAGAAATGATGAGAGAGTGTATTAGAATCTTAGTAGTGTCTTGTGTAAGGTAATGGCGTATTGTGGATATGTTTTTTAGATGGAAAAGACAGGATTTGGTTAGAGACTGTATGTGTGGGATGAAAGAGAGGGCAGGGTCTAGTAGAACCCCGAGACAACGGGCTTGGGAGGTGGGAGTGATGATGGCGTTGTTGACAGAGAGAGAGATGTGAGGAATTGAAGCTGTAGTAGAGGGTGGGAAGATTAAGAGTTCAGTCTTAGACATGTTGAGTTTCAGATGGTGGGCGGACATCCAAGAGGATATACTAGAGAGGCAGTCGCAGACGTGTGCTAGAAGAGAGGGGGGTAGATCTGGTGCTGAGAGATAGATTTGGGTGTCATCTGCATAGAGATGGTACTGGAACGCAAAAGAGTTTATTAGGGTGCCGAGTGAGGATGTGTAGATGGAGAAGAGGAGGGGGCCTAGGACCGATCATTGGGGTACTCCAATAGACAGGGGGTGTTGGTTCCTTTTTCAAGATGTCATTTGTCAGACCAGCATAAAATCAGAACTATGTGCTACAGAACTAAAAGATAGTTCAGATATTTCACTTTGAAACACCAGAAGTACCCAGAGACATCAGAACAGTTACTTACTGTAGATAGTATTCCTAAATTCAGACCAATCTTAAATACATACTATTATATATGTACAGAATAAAATAAGTAAACTTGCTATTTTATAGAAATTACAGTAAAATAACAGCAATACAATAATACTACACATATAAATGCACAGTGTTGATACAGCAAATGGTTAGTGATGAATTAAATTTACTCAACGTCCAATATGATCAACTCTGTTTAGATACACACACACAATGTGCCTTTGCCCAGGTTCCCAGAATGCAGTGTAAACTGTATTTCTCGGAATTCTGGGCAGGAAACAAGTTTTTTAACTTGTTTTAGACATTCAAATGTGAACAAAGATGTGCTATTTATTTACTGTACTACTGTACGGTGGAGGGCTTCTATCGCTCTTTTGCCCACCATATATTAAATTATTGTTGTGGTGAACTATCTCCTCATAAAATTTACTACACAGGCTAGGAATTAGCCCCACACTAATGAAAGGCAGTAACCTTGAACCAGTTGTACGTGGGTAGAATCCCTAGCTTGTGTATAATCCATCTTTAGCTTTGCCCAAAGCTGTGTAATACAGCAGACATATGCTTAAAGGAAGCCATGATTGAAATGGTTATGGATTACAAGAGTAAAGCCTTTGTGGGCACATTTGCATGTCCCTGCTCAGCTTCCCAGAGTGCAGTGTAATAACTGTATTTCACAGAATTCTGAGCAGGAAGCAGTTTTTTTTAACTTGTTTTATTTACTATATATATATATATATATATATATATATATATATATATCCCCTTCTGGATCACTACGTTGCAGTGGTGAAGGGGCTTGTGTACTTTAGTGAAGGTGTGACCTATAACATTTGGGCAGGTCATGGCAGAGAGACAAGACAAATTACGGTCCACTGGAGAAGGAACTGGCAACCCACTCCATTAACTTTGCCCAGAAAACAATATGGATAAGCAAAACCAAAACACAGATAGATGTGCCTGGCGTGTCACCGAGATTTGGAGATGACTGAAGCACTGAACATATATATGTAGTACACTATATATATATATATATATATATATATATATATATATATATACAGTATATATATATATTTATATATATATAAAGAGAGAGAGAGAGAGTAGTAGTAGTTTAAACATCTACATAAAGCACATCAAAATATTTTTGTTATATGTATATACATATATGTAGGAAGAATTCCTTTTATCAATCCCAGCATATTTATTATGACCCTTTGATGTGCTCTAAGCATGGTCTCATTGTACAGAAATGTTCCCAGATCTATAATTTCCCTCCCAGATTATAGTATGTCCTGACTTGCATAACATTACGTCCCATCCTAGGCTGAGGGAGTTGGTCGGTAGTTAAAAGGATGTGATTATTATAATGTTTTATTCCTTGGTGTTTTGGAAACTGTCAAAGCTCAATAACAGTCTGAATCTCTTTCCACAATTACACAGTCCAGAATACCCAACATTTTTTGGAATACAGTAGTTAAGGCTGAAAGCTCAGCTCTCACGTTCCATGTACCAAAACACTGGACTTTCTCCAATCAAAACATGGCCCCAGTAGCTATTATTTTCTCTGCACATTTGAGTGTTTTCCGGAGCAGCTGCTTCAGGAGCCCAGGAATTGAGACTCGGCACGAGTCTATAAAACCTCTGATGATTCTAGCAGAATGTTTCTTTTTATATATCTTGCCTTCTAAATATGGCATTCCATGTGAAGGCCTATAAATACAAATATGGCTCCACATGGGACATTCTATAAATAAATATAGTTTAAATTAACTTTTGCTTTTTCAATACCTTTGCTTCCACATTTTATCACTGAAGATAAATGCATTCTCTTGGGGAAAAGTGGGGTCCTAAAACACAGTTAAATATCCCTATTTCATTTTTTTTTTCTGTTTGTAAATCATGGATAATCTTTACTACAAAATTGATAAAAAGGCTTTCTAATAGTAACTATTGATGAGGGTGAAAGAACAGAATGCAAAAGCTGACCTGATGCTCAATGTTAAAAAGACTAAAATCATGGCAAATGTCAATCTCAGCTCTTGGCAAATAGATAGGGAAGAAGTGGAGGCAGTGACAGATTTTATTTTCCTAGACTCCAAGATCTCTTCAGATGGTGACTGCAGCCATGACATTAAAATATGTTTGCTTCTGGGGAGGAAAGCTATGGCAAACCTGGACAAGCTAGTAAAAAGTAAAGATATATCACTATCAAAAAAGGTCCGCATAGTTATAAATATGGTATTCCCAGTAGAAACATACGGATGTAAGAGCTGGACTACAAAGTCGGAGAATTGACGATTTTGAATTGTGGAGTTGGAGAAAACTGCTTAGAGGCCTTTGGACTGCAAGAAGAAGCAATCATTCAATACTACTGGAAATTAAGCCAAACTGTTCACTGGAAGGTTTGATCAGGAGTTTAAAGAGCAAATATGTTGACCATATCTAGAGAAAACGGCATTCTCTAAATAATACTCCGATGCTGGTAATTATTAAAGGCACAAGAAGAAGGGGACAGCAGAGGCAGACATGAATAGATGCGGTCATTGAAGCAATGAACATGAGCAGTAGTCTACAGATACTTTAGATAAGTTCTTAATTTAGTAACTGTTAAATGCATTGTTTCTTTACTGATGACGTCCATTTGCTTTTTTGTTGTTGTTGTTTGTTTTGTTTTCCTTGGGACCATTTATATATTCAATAACTAATTATCAATAAAGTCAATAAAGCTGCTAAAAAAATAAATCTGAAGGTTATTGTTTTAAACTTGAGCAGGCCTGCTTCTCCCCACTCCTGTCAAGAGGAAGGATAAGATCTACCCAGGAGGGCTTTCCTGATATAAGTTTTTACTAACAATCTTTATCTTAACTTCAAAACAGGAAAACACCCACACAACTGCAAGAGAAAGGTACCTATATATGATATAATTATAAATGATAACCTAAATGAACAAAAGTGACAAGGCATACATATTTAAAGCATGCTCATTAATCTTCACATGTATATTTTGTAATACAAGTAATGAGAGGAAAAAATAAAACATAACTTTTATTAATAATGAAAATTAAAAAAACTTTAGTTAAAATCAACATATCTATAATACAAATCAAGGGAAATCCCATATGATTGTTGGTCAGAATAGATGTTGTGATTTGATAACTATAAACCCCAGGCAGGACGTAGCCCTATAGCAGGGAAGTCCGAAAAGACAGAAAAGGCTAGTCCAAAAACAGTCCAAATGGTCATGGCTGGCAGCAAGGTTCAGAACAGAGACAAGATGGAATAAGGGGAAGAAAAGATGGATAGATAGATAGATAATTATTTAAGGGCACGTTAGGAGCATTAAGTAAAACTGGTTGATGATTCTAATGCTACAGTATCTCACAAAATTAAGTACACCCCTCACATTTTTGTAAATATTTTATTATATCTTTTCATGTGACAACACTGAAGAAATGACACTCTGCTACAATGTAAAGTAGTAAGTGCACAGCCTGTATAACTCAACACACAGCCATTCATGTGTAAACTGTTGGCAACGAAAGTGAGTACACCATAAAGTGGAAATGTCCAAATTGGGTCCAATTAGCCATTTTCCCTCCCCGGTGTCATGTGACTCATTAGTGTAACAAGGTCTCAGGTGTGAATGGGGTGCAGGTGTGTTAAATTTGGTGTTATCACTCTCACACTCTCTCATACTGGTCACTGGAAGTTCAACATGGCACCTCATGGCAAAGAACTCTCTGAGGATCTGGAAAAAAAAATTGTTGCTCTACATAAAGATGGCCTAGGCTATAAGAACATTGCCAAGACCCTGAAACTGAGCTGTAGCACGGTGGGCAAGACCATACAGCGGTTTCCCAGGACAGGTTCCACTCAGAACAGGCCTCGCCATGGTTGACCAAAGAAGGTGAGTGCACATGCTCAGCATCATATTCAGAGGTTGTCTTTGGGAAATAGACGTATGAGTGCTGCCAGCATTGCTGCAGAGGTTGAAGGGGTGGGGGGTCAGCCTATCAGTGCTCAGACCATACGCCGCACACTGCATCAAGAAAGCCTGCATAAACTTGGCTGAAGACAAGCAGACTAAGGACATGTATTACTGGAACCATGTCCTGTGGTCGGATGAGACCAAGATTACCACTTATTTGGTTCAGATGGTGTCAAGTGTGTGTGGAGGCAACCAAGTGAGGAGTACAAAGACAAGTTTGTCTTGCCTACAGTCAAGCATGGTGGTGGGAGTGTCATGGTCTGGGCCTGCATGAGTGCTGCTGGCACTGGGGAGCTACAGTTAATTGAGGGAGCCATGAATTCCAACATGTACTGTGACATACTAAAGCAGAGCATGATCGCCTCCCTTTGGAGACTGGGCCACAGGGCAGTATTCCAACATGATAACGACCCCAGACACACCTCCAAGACGACCACTGCCTTGTTAAAGAAGCTGAAGGTAAAGGTGATGGACTGGCCAAGCATGTCCCCAGACCTAAACCCTATTGAGCATTTGTGGGGCATCCTCAAACGAAAGGTGGGGGAGTGCAAGGTCTCTAACATCCACCAGCTATGTGATGTCACCATGGAGGAGTGGAAGAGGACTCCAGTGGCAACCTGTGACGCTCTCGGGAACTACATGCCCATGAGGGTTACGGCAGTGCTGGAAAATAATGGTGGCCACACAAAATATTGACACTTTGGGCCAAATTTGGACATATCCACTTAGGGGTGTACTCACTTTTGTTGCCAACGGTTTAGACATTCATGGCTGTGTCTTGAGTTATTTTGAGGGGACAGCAAATTCACACTGTTATACAGGCTGTACCCTTACTACTTCACATTGTAGCAGAGTGTTATTTCTTCAGTATTGTCAAAAGATATAATAAAATATTTACAAAAATGTGAGGGGTGTACTCACTTGTGTGAGATACTGAATGTTACAATAGTTTATATGAAAATATGAGTCAGCACCCTTAATACCCGCTGATCCAAGTCATCTCCTCTGACCAAAGCAAACCCACAACATTGTGATTGAGGCGTTAAGGGGAGAAAGGTCACCAGACTTCCTCACTTGCAGAAACTGTTCATGTCCCTTGGATCATCAACAAATGAATCAACTGTTAAAAAAATTAGAAATATGCACAGATTGTGATCTCTTGAGACATCTTGTTTCAGGTTAGACAATTGTATAATATGATTTCTTCATAGAGCATCAGCACCCAGAAGACTTCCTCCTCCTGAGCTTACAACATCTGTTCTGACGGCACAAATGTTGCATATTTTATCTTGGATTTTGCTGAGACTTGTTTGCTGTATTTTAAGGAAAAAAGAGAGTATACATTTTGTCTTGGAGAAATACAAAAGTTATGTAGTAATCAGACATGGGCAGAGTTTGTTATAAGGAATATACCGTCACTATTCACTAAGGAGGTTAGAAGACTTAACAAGTGATTTCAAGTGTTTTATTTCTATGATTTGTATTATTTATTTATTTTTATGATGCCCATATAATGCACTATATATATATATATATATATATATGTGTGTATTATTTAAGCCTATCATATCCTATCAAGTAACATGGACGTGTGTTGGAACTTAACAGTAAAAGTCTCAAATGGAGTTTAATGCATATGTATGTTATTGCAAAATAAAATAAAATATAAGTTTTATTTGTTTGTTTTCAAAGAGCACCATTATGCAGCAAGCTAGTAATAAGTCAGTAAGTAAGTTATTAGTGATAATCTAACCTATCCATCTATCTATCTATCTATCTATCTATCTATCTATCTATCTATCTATTTTACAAGGACAAGCTCTATTGAGTAGAACAAGGGTGGGCAAGTTTGGTCCGAGAAGGCCACTCACATGCCTGCATTTGAGGCCATCCCTGCTGCCCACAGGTGAGTCAATCACTTCTTCAGTCATCCTGATTGATTCACATGTGAGCAGCAATGATATCCTCAAATCCAGGCCTGTGGGGTGCTCTCCAGGGGCTGCCCACCCCTGGAGTAGAAGATGCAAGAAGCAGGTTTAGTAAAAAAAAATGAAAGTCTTCAGTAAAGAGTTTTCACATTATTAAGTTTTGTTATTCAAAAGGCCATATCGAAAAAAATGACCACAGTGACCCTTTAAGATATAACTTTTGAGATTTGTACATTAAGAAACCAGGTCCCCCTGGATCTTACTTACTTGTATTTTGTCTATGTGTTCGTTTCAACACTAACAACCTAATGGCTACATCTGAAGTGACTCAATGTGTGAGTGATGTGAGAATACTCACAGACAATTCTCTGGTGGATCCGAGGTACATAATCAGACCATAGGCCTAATATTACACATAAATGAAAGACACTTTGTCACAGTCCTTAAACATGTCTCATGTTCATAGCCCACATGGACTAGGGTCCCAAATAATGTGTTCAGGGGGCCGTGACCAAACAGTTTTGGCCCCAAATGTCAGTCATGGCAACTACCCACTCACAAAGCAACATTACATGGTTGGGAGAAGAGAAGGAGGTCATCATGGCAGCTACCTCGAGGTGAGAACAGAAAACTAAACACTATTTCATAGCTATATAATTTGACTAATACGGCTTACATTATGCTAGATATAAATTATAATATATGTATTTACTACAGAATCATGTTCAGCAAAAAGTTATGAAAATGCATAGTGTCCTGAACTCCACTTCCAAGCTCACTGACAAACCTGCATCAAGTTAGGAGATATTGGAGATAAACCTATCCGTAAATAATGACTATGAAAGTATGCAAATACAATTGCAAAATAGGAAGAGGAAGTAACAACAAGATAAACTCTTATTAAATTTTGGGTGCGCAAGAGATGAGTAAATATGTTGCAAACTGTTATACAAAAAGATTTTGCAAAATGTAGAGAGTTTTTGGTTTGATTAATGAGTTCAAATCTTGGACAAAGTAGAGCATGAGTTTATTTTTTTTAAAGTTTTGTATTAATCTATATTTTTTAGCAAATTACCACTTACTGAACTGAAATTTGCAAAGTGAGGGTGCAGACTTTTCGTATTGTAATGTACTTTTCATTTTGTGAGTACTGAGTCTTCGTATTGTGACAAGTTACCAGGCTCCTCTGGTTTTGCGCCCGTGTTTCAGACACTATTATTGAGGAACGTAATAAAAGAGGCTGTATATATTTTTCCAAGTATTACTAACATTTAGCCAGTGATACAAAAATAAAAACTCAAAGAAAATAATAGGCCTAGCTATTACTGAAGCACTATGTCACTAACCAGCTCTCCTGCAGATAAACTTGCGTGGAGCAAAATAAACAGTCCAATAGTTTTAAAAATCACTGGCTTGAATATTTCTTTAGATTTCCAGGTCTCCACTCTGCTCCAAGTTGTTATAAACTGCAAGCTGCTGTCTCACTGTCTGTGTCTTTTTCCAGGTCAGACAAGCTGCAAACAATCAGTCCATAAGCAGCCCTTCCCATACTCCAGGAACAGTCTTAAATCAGGACTGTCCAGGTGCAGCTAATTAATTGAGTAGATAGATTAACTCCTTCAGTCCTCCTGAGGAAACAGAGCTTTACAGAGTATGTGACTGACATACATGCCTTGTATGACTCTGTCATAATATATAAATGTATTTTTGTATACAAAACAGCGTATTTGCCCTTCATTGAAATGTTTAGCAAACAAATGGTTTTATACTTTTAGTAGCCCTCGTTTTCCTTTATGCAATACCCTTTCTCTAAACAGCATATGGTGCAGACAATAAACAGGTCAAGGAGGAAACAGTGAATGTATGAGTGCTTGTGTGTTAGAAAGTTTACTATGTGAGTAGGAGTGACAAGACAGGACTTGGAGCATTGGAGCTGACCAGCCTAGGAACCAAGGTGCAAGTAGAGAGGTTGTAGTCTGGTCTAAGTTCTAAGGCTGTGGCTGGTATCGTTGTTGGGTCACAGGCAATTGAGGCAGATGGCTACCAGGATGAATGTTTAGGTCAGCTAGAATTCTGGACAAGCAAAGGGAAAAAGGAGAGTCAGGGTCACAGAACAGAGTCATTACTGGGAGATCAACAAATAAGTAGAAGGCATGTAGCTTGTGTCACACACTGTGGTGAAATTCAAAGTATCAATCCATCAAGCCTCACACTCGGAACATAGTACTTTGCTCTGCCACCATGGTCTTAGACTGCTTCCCATTTGTGACCTCCTGGATTGAGAACCAAAACTGACACGGCTTTTAGGCATCCTCTAGCTTGGCACCCTGTGCTGAAGTGCCCCATAGCTACAACATGGCACATCAATCTGGGATGACACATCTAATGTTGGTTAGGAACAGTTGGTTAGGGATGACTCAAGTAGATGCACACGTGCATGATTAAGACTACTTTTGAGTGCATACTCTCAGGGGTAAAATGTGGCCTTCTGCTTGATTCATTGCAGTAGAGTGTACATTTCTATCTAGGCAGGGTCATCTCTGCCTCTGGACTTACAAGGTTCATCATGGAACCACAGACAGGAAGTGACATCAACATTGTCAGGTTATGAAAATATTATATTTTCAAGGGTGTCTGATAGAGTTCTCAGGTATGTTCTTAAAAGGGAAAGAAAGAAGGAAACAAGTCTAGAATGCTTAGCATGGTAGACCTTTCTCTGTAAAATCATATACACTGTAATTATATTGCATTAGTCATCAAATTTTTCACTATTTACATGCTGTTTTCAGAAGAAGTCTATGTAAAAATAGTACCATAGTATGTAATTTCCAATTTCCAATGCTACGTTCTTGTTTATTTTACATGTTTACAATCACATAACACTACACAAATAATTTTTAAGAATAAAAAAAGGCATAGCATTTTCCCTAAAGAGCATATAACCGTGTGGCAAATTAGGAGACCATTATAATTTGCTCATAGACCAATGAGGCTTTTACATTCCTCAGTATTAAAGGACCACTGCAGTCCAAGAAAAATACAGGTTTGTGAACCATGCAACAAACTAACAACTGTGTCATGAGCATAAAAATGTTTAGAAACAAAATTTTTATAGCATATTCCATATTGCCTGGTTTCACCATTTCCTGATAGCTGATGTGAGGATGTGCGGTGTGGGGTGATGGTGGAAAGAGAGGTGATGGGGATTTATTTATCTTATTGAATTTCACACCTACCTCCTTCCAGTACACATGCTCAGAAGCAGGCAAGTTAAAAGAAATGTAAATGCCACCTTACACACATAACCATTGCCTGCATAACATGGATGTTTACGGTGTCCATCCAGCAGAGGCAGCAACATTTTCTTTTCCGAATGAAAAAAAATAGCTATATTTATATATATATATATATATATATATATATATATATATATATATATATATATACAGGCCCCAGTCATACCTAATGGTGACACTTACTTGACATTACACTCAAGCATTGCACAAGACTTATGGGATGGAGAGTACACGTGATGTGGTGTTTTAAACACCTCAGCAGACACAAGTGAAAAGGACTGGACAGCCTCCAGCGTCTGGACTTTAACTGCCGACTCGGAGCCTGTTTCAGACAGTCAGAGAGCAAGCGGCCTGTTCTGTAATCCAGCTCCTGCACATTGCTCACACAGGGCTAGATTCCTGTCTGTGTATGTCTGTATTACACACTGTCTCAGCTCCTGATGACTTTAACACACTTCCAGCAGTTACAGCATTTACTACATAACTTCTAAGGAATTCGAAACTTGGTACCCCGAGCAGTAATAAAATATGTTGGAGAGACTCACACAATTTGGAATGAATCTTCATTTTTTAAGATTTTGATTGCAAGTTCTTCAGGCTAAATTTTCTTCTTAATGTTTCCTTCTCAGTTGCGTGAACTGAAAGGATAGTAAAAAGGGCAAATCTCCATTTGCGTTGTATTGAACAATGTATGAATAATTTAGAAATGTTAATCCAAAATGTGACAGGGTCTGCTATTAGTCCACAGGCTCTAGGCGTTAATTCAAGCTTCCGTGCCAAGACCCGTCCTAATTCGAATGCCACACCGGGCAAGAGGCATCCCTAAAGCCTCCCCTTCCCTATTATGCAGATACGTTTGTGCAGCACTACATGTAGGTGCCTGGGTTATTTGACACTAAGATTGGCGCTCCCCAATACCCAAATGTTTTTTCTTTGATTAGTTCCCACATGCTGATCCGCTGCTCTATCTCCCCATTAAACTCTGCCAGCAATGTCTCGCAAGGCCCATAAGCACTTAAAATATGGGGTTCTTGACCAAGGACATTATAGGAACACACAGGAGTTTCCCACATTACATAATAAGATTAGGTCTCTACACCAGTGGTCCCAAACCTCTCTTGAAAACCCACCTGGTCTGGTGGATCTTGAAGAGAGGTTTGGGAACTGCTGCTCTATACTATGAAGTAGAAGTTAATAATTAGCTGCAATGGTTTGAACATATATAGGAGATTCATATGTAGATCTGTACTCTTTGTGGTTGAATGGATAAGTGTTTTTTTTACACAATACACCAGACCTTAACGGGCCTTAACGGATAATGAAAATGTTGTTTCTACTAGTTGTTCCACCTGACAAATTATGAAAAGATGGCCGATAACAGTGACATTTTAAATAACATCTACAATACCAAGCTCCAATAACTGTATTTACATGTTAGATTTCTATAGTCCTCTTTTACAAAGTTTGGATAAATATACTGTATTTCAACCAATAATTCTATAACTACAATTGGAATATACGTATATTTGCAATCTCCAGTCATTCTGGCCAGATATGTCCTTCGGACTACACTGAGGTGGTCTTTCATTTTGATGGACCGCACTTGTCATGGACTTTAGATGCACACTCAACTGCTTTGGACCAAAATCTATCCATAAGTTCTCTTCTGAGCTTGGCGTCCAGGTAAAAATACGAGGATGTTAATTTTGGCATAATTATAATTATTTCTTGGTTCTTCCTAAGACATCTGATCTAAAATTCACCTTACGACCCAATCACAGTTGTATCTGAAAAGTACTCCTGTCCAGTCCCTTTAAAGTACTTATTTAATGGCTGCTTTACAGCTGCTCTACAGGTTGAAATTATTACATTTATTTACTGTCAGTTTTAACTTAGACTCAAGAAACTCAAACTCAAATGGGTCTTGTTAGACCATCTTGTTTATCCAGAGCTCAAACTACACATTAGCCCAGTAATCTTTATGGACCGTTGTGCTGGACCCATTTTCAAACTAATGTAATTGAGGCGTCAAACATACAACTAATGCATTTACCTGTTGGGTCGGGTCTGCTATGGTGTCCAAAAGTTTTTTGCAAAGTGGCATTTGCAGTTTTATTGGCTTATAACGGTAAAGGCCAGTTAATCCCACTGTTACCATCATCCTGTCTCCTATACTTCACTGACCATTAATAAAAGTTCTACATATTAAAATATCAAATTTTCCCAATTTAATGCAAGAAGGTGGAGCTGTATTGGAAAGCAGTTTGCTCCTGGCGCAGGTTTACAGAAAAGTATTGTTAAATATTAAGATAAATATATGACTACAAATTTTATACAGCAGAGACAGACTGCATTTTAGGTGTATAATAGTTCTAAAATAGGATTATAGCTTATAAACCTCCAATATATGTTCTAAAAATAAAAGGCAAAGGAATAATGGAATTGGAACATTGTCTAACATTTCTTAATATGACTCCTGACATTTTACTCAAGCCAATGGTATGGTTTATGTTCTGAAATACCATGCCGCAAGGTCTGGCTGTAATGGGGAATATTTTATAAGTTGCACTTAACTACTTGAAATATATACAGCCAATACAAATTCAGGAAATATTCCACCTAGTTGAACGTCATAACACTTTATTTTGTTTTATTCTACTATTTTCCAATTAATGAAACAGCCCAGCAAACTATTTAATTCCAGGTTATTAAATTCCTTCAGAGATAGATAGATCGATAGATAGATAGATAGATCGATAGATAGATAGACTGATAGATAGATAGATAGATCGATATTCTTTTGATATCAATTAAGTTTATCCTCTGCTAGTGCAGAATTTGCAGTAATTATTTTGAAACTCATATTGAGAACTGATTTGAGAGATATTTAAATATTTGCAACTCCCCAATAAAACCACTTAAACACAAAACTATACATGTATTAACATGCTGCCAATTTGAATTGGTTTGTTCTTAAGTTTGGGTCTCCATATTAACTTCTGTGCTATGTCAAAACAACAAGAGCAGAAAATGTTTTATTAGCAGTTAATTAAACATTAATAATTAACAATTCATTTGCATATTACAAAGATCAGAGGAGATCTAAAAAGGTTGAACTTAATGGACTAAAAGTATTTTATCAACCACAACTACTATGCAACTATGTAAGATGAACTAGACTGCTGCCTAGGGGGCTTCACTAACAAGGGTGGCTGGCTGGCTGGTCACATGATGCAGCTTTGAAATCAGGCATTTTCAGTCTCTTTTTATGCAGTTATTTTGTGCACAGTAACATTGTGTTATGTTTAGGTTAATGCTGAAAAAAAAACTGCCTTGTTCCGAGGAGTGTGGGGGATCCAGAAATAAAAATACAAATCTTGCATTAAATATAGTATGAGTGAATTGTATTTTTTGGATCTCGTTGCATTTTGAGATGAAGGTCACATTCCTGTGCACTAGGAGAGATCCTTAAATGACCACAGTAATCGTCTGGCTTTGATGACTTTTAAGTAGCAAATAAGAGCATTAACTATTTTTTTTATATGTGTTGTGCTTAAAAAAGTTGATTATTTTGTGAGAAAACTTCCAATGCATATAGTTTTTCCATCTTTTGGCGGACCTCCTCTCAGTGCTCTGTTGCCAGTGCAAGGAATTATTCTACCTGGGAGTTTGGTTCTGCTCTTGATTCCCATTGCTCGTTTGGTTCCTGACCTCTAATTGTTATATTTCTGACTGTCTTCTACTTGGTTCAACCTCAGATTTGGATTTTCCGTTTACCTGAACTAAGCCAGGACTTGTGCATTGTTATACAGAGACAGAAAAAGGAAAGCTTGATGGAAGTAATGTTGTAAAGGGTTGAAAGGTCAGTAGCAGAAAAGGACCCGGATACTGGACTGGAACAGGAAGTCTGGGACAGTTGACAGTAAGTAACAGGAAATTCTGGCGGACAGGCTGCATGAGCAGGGACCACAGGAGCAGGTACCACAAGAACAAGAGGTTTGGCTGAACAGGATGCAGGAGTGAGGACCACAAGAGCAGGGACTACAAGGTCAGGAGATCTGGTTTGGCAGGCTCAGGTAGTTGGAGACAGAGAAGTCGCCAAAGAGCAGGTCATTCTGGGATGGTGCCAGACAGCAGATCGCTCTGGATGGTGTCAAAATAGATAGAGGCAAAATAGAAACCAGACGTTCCACGGATCAGCTTCAGGCGCCAGACAAAAGGATAAACGAGAAACGCAGGCCGAGGCCAAATTACCAGAAGATCAACAACAAAAAAAAGCAGTGGCTGAGTCTATGAGCGGTATGCAATGACTGAGCATAGAGGCTCAGTCTGACTCCCTATTCACAGGTTCCAGGTGATGCCACTGGTGGAGACGATCATTGCTGATGACCAGCATCAAACTCAGAAAACACCAGTGTTTGAGCTAGCTCCTCAGGTACACTTCCCTGGTGGCTGATCATGGGGGATCACTGGTCACCATCTCAAGATCGACTCTCACCTTTGCTCTGCCTCACTTTTCCATCTAGAGCCTGTCCTGACTTTTTCTAGATTGGTTTTTAAATAACTAATCATTATAATGGGCTAAAAAAGTAAAAAAAAAATAAACACAATCATTATATTTTGTTGACACACAATTACTTTTTACTGCATGGCTCCATTTTACTTTCTTCCCTACTGTTGCCTATTTCTTTCTTGTCCTTGAAAATTAATGCACTTTCATTTAATCCTGCTGAGAGTACTGGTAGATATAACTGCCACACTACTTTTGTGCAGGCAGGCAGACAAATTCCTGTTTATTCAGTTTCTCCTTCCATCCCAGGATCTACTGAAACCAAAATTGTAGATTTTGCTGCAAAATAATTGCATATAAAAGGTAATACAACAGACGCTATTATTTTTTACATTCTAAAAACTTATATTTTTAAGTGTAATTCTTCAGAATACTCAATTAAAACTTAATATAGAGCATAGAAAGTGCGAATAGAAATCTTCTTGCTACCTTGCCATCTTAGGCCTCTGCACATGCCCAGACTAAAAATGAGAAATAGTGAGACAGACAGGGATTCTCTGCCTGCCATGTAATGGGGGGCACATAGTTGTGGTCTCTGCTAGCTGTGTATAAATTAGAGGAGCTGACAGTTATGTAGTGGCTAGAAAGACAGCATGGCTTCCCACTGTGCGCCATGACTCCCACCAACAGGAAGCTCGGAGACAGTCTTCTTGGGACATGATTCAACATAAGTGGCCTTACTCCCATAGGAACTTGTACCTCTAACTGCAAAACAAACCAATAACATGGGTCAGATTAAAACTGGAGAGTGCTTACCTTGGATAACGATTTTGGTGATCATGATTGAATATATTAATATATTAAAGAGACGCTGTCAAACCATGTAGTATGGCTAATATAACATAATTCCCTTAAACAAATGCATTTTATGTTTTAATTTATATATATATATTTAATTAAAAGAAAGAGCACAATAGTATCTGTAACTTATTATTATACATATTATTATTATTTTTATTTCTGTAACGTATTTTTACACTGTAATAATAATAACACCATTATATCATTATAGCATTGTTGTTGTTATTATTATCAGTGATCCGAGTTACATACAAATCCAGTTGAAAGACATGCTCAGGACCATATCTCATCTTTAACCCGGGACTGCCTCTCTCTCTCTCTCTGTATGTATATATATATATATATATATATATATATATATATGTATAAATATAAATATATATATAAATATATATATATATATATATATATATATATATATATATATAAAATACAATTTCTCAATATATTTACTATAGTAAAGTAGCCTACAGTATAGAAAACTTACATAAAAGGACCATCATGATCAACCTTTCATATATGATGTTTTATATAACTAAGCTTGATGGGCAGTAAAAAAAATGATAAGCACAATATTTATGTTTTTAATTTTATATGCAATGTTTTTTTTTCGCAGGGATCGATTTTTTTTCAGTTGTTACTTTCTCATTAGGGAGTGTCCTTGTAATGTAATGAGATGTCCTTTAATCCCAATAAATGCACTTTAAGATACCAAATTCCCATTGTACAGAGAGAAAATCCCTGTTATTTTTTTATTCTAAAAACAATTACTGTATAGTTTAATCTGAAGTATAGATCTTCAACACATTATATTGGGAATCAATAGCTAATGGATATTATATACTAGCGAATTGCCCGTCAAAAAATGACGGCAATCAAATTGTAAGGTAGCTAATGCTGTTTGGTGTGTAATACTAAAATATATAATAGATGAATAAATGAATATACTTTACCTATTTTGAAGCATTGTGTTGAAGAGCTGACAATCTGTTTTCATGTTGCTGCAGCATTAGGGGTGTGGAGCTGCTGTGTAAGCGTGATGAATGTGTGCAGTGTAATACTGTGCCTGCGCGAGACGAAACCGTTAGCGTAGTGGTGTACTTCCTCATTGGCGTAAAATGGCGGGTTATCTGTGTTATGCGTCTTTGCGGATTATCCGTCGGTGCTTCGTGGTGTTTTTCGAGTTTCGTGTGGTGTTTTGCGAGTGTGTTGTGGTGTTTTACGTGTTGAGAGCGCTGTAGCCTCGTTTCGTTTTTTTCATCGGCCATTTTTTCTGTCACTTAGCGATTTCATTAGTGTCTAAAGTGTTTTATTTTTATTTAAATGAATGTGTAACTTGTTTTTTTGAGGTGCTGGATGCCCCCTCTTGCTGTAGGTAAGCTTTTTATGTGTGTGTTGTGTGTATTTATTGTGTTTGAAATGTTTGTATGTCGGTGTGTTGCGTCCGATGTTTGCGAGGTCGTAATGTCTGGTAACGTGTCTCGTGTGGTGTTTGCGTGTGTAGCCTGGTTTTCGTTTTGTCCGGCGGCCATTTTTTCTCTCGCTTAGCAAAATTTTTATTGTCCAAACTCTTTTATTTTGAGTGAAATAAAGGTGTAAGTTGCATTTTTGAGGTGCTCTCGTCCAGTGCCCTCGCTTTGCGAGCCCGCAAGCGTTAGCAACAACTCGCATGCTCACAACTATATATGTGATACTGACAACGGGCCTCATTCAATTGTGATGCGGCCAATTGAATAGGGCTCTATAGAAGCACACAGCATATTTTTTTTACTGAAGTTTTTAGTTACTGAACTTCTATCCAAAAGCAAGGTCTTCACTAACTAAACACTTCTGTAAAAAAATATGCTCTGTGCTTATATAGAGCCCTATTCAATTGGCTAAATCACATTTGAATGAGGCCCAAAGAACGTGAGGTCAGGGGTTCACCATACACTTGTCTCTCTCTGTGTCCCTCCTGTCTCTCTCTGTCTGTGTACCTCCTGTCTCTTTCTCTCTCTGTGTCCCTCCTGTCTCTCTCTCGGTGTCCCTCCTGTCTCTCTCTCGGTGTCCCTCCTGTCTCTCTCTCTGTCTGTGTCCCTCCTGTCTCTCTCTCTGTCTGTGTCCCTCCTGTCTCTCTCTGTCTGTGTCCCTCCTGTCTCTCTCTGTCTGTGTCCCTCCTGTCTCTCTCTGTCTGTGTCCCTCCTGTCTCTCTCTGTCTGTGTCCCTCCTGTCTCTCTCTGTCTGTGTCCCTGCTGTCTCTCTCTGTCTGTGTCCCTGCTGTCTCTCTCTGTCTGTGTCCCTCCTGTCTCTCTCTGTCTGTGTCCCTGCTGTCTCTCTCTGTCTGTGTCCCTGCTGTCTCTCTGTCTGTGTCCCTCCTGTCTCTCTCTGTCTGTGTCCCTCCTGTCTCTCTCTGTCTGTGTCCCTCCTGTCTCTCTCTGTCTGTGTCCCTCCTGTCTCTCTCTGTCTGTGTCCCTCCTGTCTCTCTCTGTCTGTGTCCCTTCTGTCTCTCTCTGTCTGTGTCCCTCCTGTCTCTCTCTCTGTCTGTGTCCCTCCTGTCTTCCTGTCTGTGTCCCTCCTGTCTCTCTCTATCTGTGTCCCTCCTGTCTCTCTCTGTCTGTGTCCCTCCTGTCTCTCTCTGTCTGTGTCCCTCCTGTCTCTCTCTGTCTGTGTCCCTGCTGTCTCTCTCTGTCTGTGTCCCTGCTGTCTCTCTCTGTCTGTGTCCCTGCTGTCTCTCTCTGTGTCCCTCCTGTCTCTCTCTGTCTGTGTCCCTCCTGTCCCTCTCTGTCTGTGTCCCTCCTGTCTCTCTCTGTCTGTGTCCCTGCTGTCTCTCTCTGTCTGTGTCCCTCCTGTCTCTCTCTGTCTGTGTCCCTCCTGTCTCTCTCTGTCTGTGTCCCTCCTGTCTCTGTCTGTGTCCCTCCTGTCTGTGTCCCTCCTGTCTGTGTCCCTCCTGTCTCTCTCTGTCGGTGTCCCTCCTGTCTCTCTCTGTCGGTGTCCCTCCTGTCTCTCTCTGTCGGTGTCCCTCCTGTCTCTCTCTGTCTGTGTCCCTGCTGTCTCTCTCTGTCTGTGTCCCAGCTGTCTCTCTCTGTCTGTGTCCCTGCTGTCTCTCTCTGTCTGTGTCCCTGCTGTCTCTCTCTGTCTGTGTCCCTGCTGTCTCTCTCTGTCTGTGTCCCTGCTGTCTCTCTCTGTCTGTGTCCCTCCAGTCTGTGTCCCTCCTGTCTCTCTGTCTGTGTCCCTGCTGTCTCTCTCTCTGTCGGTGTCCCTCCTGTCTCTCTGTCTCTGTCCCTGCTGTCTCTCTCTGTGTCCCTCCTGTCTCTCTCTGTCTGTGTCCCTGCTGTCTCTCTCTGTCTGTGTCCCTGCTGTCTCTCTCTGTCTGTGTCCCTCCTGTCTGTGTCCCTCCTGTCTCTCTGTCTGTGTCCCTGCTGTCTCTCTCTGTCGGTGTCCCTCCTGTCTCTCTGTCTCTGTCCCTGCTGTCTCTCTCTGTCTCTGTCCCTCCTGTCTCTCTCTGTCGGTGTCCCTCCTGTCTCTCTCTGTCGGTGTCCCTCCTGTCTCTCTCTGTCTGTGTCCCTGCTGTCTCTCTCTGTCTGTGTCCCTGCTGTCTCTCTCTGTCTGTGTCCCAGCTGTCTCTCTCTGTCTGTGTCCCTGCTGTCTCTCTCTGTCTGTGTCCCTGCTGTCTCTCTCTGTCTGTGTCCCTGCTGTCTCTCTCTGTCTGTGTCCCTGCTGTCTCTCTCTGTCTGTGTCCCTCCAGTCTGTGTCCCTCCTGTCTCTCTGTCTGTGTCCCTGCTGTCTCTCTCTGTCGGTGTCCCTCCTGTCTCTCTGTCTCTGTCCCTGCTGTCTCTCTCTGTCTGTGTCCCTGCTGTCTCTCTCTGTCTGTGTCCCTGCTGTCTCTCTCTGTGTTCCTCCTGTCTGTGTCCCTCCTGTCTCTCTGTCTGTGTCCCTGCTGTCTCTCTGTCCCTCTTGTCTCTCTTTCCCTCCAGGCTGTCTCTCACCTCAGTCCCCAGCATGTCTGCCGGTCCCTCCCCAGGGAGGAGTTGAGAGCAGCAGGGGGGAGGTGTTGAGAGCAGCCGGGGGAGGAGTTAAGCACAACAGGGGAGGAGTTAAGATGGGCAGGGGAGGAGTTAAGAGTGGCGGGGGAGGAGTTAAGAGCAGCGAGCGTGCAGGAGGAGTGGTGAGTTGTGCGAGCCCGCAAGCGTGAGCAACGGCTCGAGCGGGCTCGTATGCTCACAACTATATATGTGATCTATATAATCTTATAGTGTCCTATTAGCTGCTTTAAAATTAGTGGATCACCTCTAATGGTTTGTAATACTCTTGCACTATAATACAACACTGGAAATTAATATATTTTAAGATTCAATAAAGCTAGGGTTATACTTTGGGCAGTTTGTGCCTATTGTAGAGTTGAATTTGAGTTTGTTAGTCGTTCAATCGTGTTCGACTCTCCATGACCCTGTGGACTGCAGCATGCCAGACATATCCTGTGTCTGGTTGTGCTAATCCATAAGATTTTCAGGGCAAAGATACTGAAGTGGGTGAGCATTCCTTCCCCAATGTATCACAATTTATCAGACCTCTCTGCTTTCCTGTGTGATCCTACATGGTTTAACTCACAGCTTCATTGAGGCACATAAGCCCCTTCATCACGACAAGGTAGCGATCGGGAAGTGGTGAATTAGAGTAGGGGTAGACAACAGGCAGCGGTTTAAGGCAACTTTCTGCAGCTTCCTCAGTGGCACCATCCAGTTCTCCGAGGTAGAAGAGCATGTCCTCCTTCACAGCATTGTCTGGCTCAATACGCCAGTGGTTTTATTTATCAGATTTGTCCTCGGTATGGCGAGGTCATGGTGTATAATTTAATAAATCCTGAGGTTTGGAAGGAATGCTGTCTATAATACAACACAGCCAAGATGATAGATTCTGAGGAAGTAATTTATCAACTTCTTAATTTGGTGAAAAAGAGCCAGAGGTCTAGAAAGCCAGAGGTCCACATGTATAGCAGATATAGTAAGGAAAAAATGGAATCCTTGGCGGTGCTCACTTCACTCCTCTAGGTTGTTCTTAAGAGCCGCAGTTTTACATAAAGGGAACTAAAGTCACACATCTGCTATCATGGATTTCAAAGAGCAAGTTTTAAACACTTTTTTCAAAATTGGGTTAACTAATGCTCTTTTAATCCCTGTGTATTTGGACAAAGCCAGGACTGCCTCTTATTTTTTTGTGACTCATGATCAGTCATTAGATGGAGGAGTGAACTTTTCCATTGAGCTCCATAACTCTACTGGTTCAGCGCCCTGACACACCCGCAATAGATTTTGTCAGAGGGAGATCTCAATTTGTTCCAAAAGCAGTTTGTAGAGGGATTAAAATAAATGATTTGAATCCTTGTAGCAATCAATTTTCATGCAAACAAAGGTTTTGCAATGTTTAAACATTGCTCTTTTCAATGCAAAAGAACATCTTTGTCATTTCAGGATCTGTTTATAAAATAGTGGAGAATTTACCGCAATCGTACTTACCACCGCTCTATCAACGGTGGTTCAGCAGGTACAGCGTCCTGGGGAGCAGTACAGGTTAGGGTCCTCTGCTATGGGCAGCATCCTTGGGTAAAGAGGAGTTCTTTTCTGTTGGGGAAGGGGGTACAAATTGTATTTAGTATTTGTTTTTTATTTCCCTGCAGGAATATTATGACATGACATTATGATATACATACAGTGGTACCTTGGTTCTCTTCCTTAAAGCATTCTGGAGCATTTCCCATAGGAATCAATGTAAATTTAAATAATCCATTCTTGACCCCAGATTATTCATATTTTAGTTTGAACTGATGGTCTTGTTTCTTGATATAAAATCTTAACTATAAACAGACATACATTAAAAACAATAATTACATAAAATAACAGAGAATTTAACTTCACTTTAAGGGTACTGAGAGGACTTGAGGGCCCAATGGGATAGTGACGATGTAGAGGAGGAGAGAGGTTATTGCTTGGCACTTTGGTTCTAATAGGCACAGGCTACACTTTGGTTCTAGTAAGCACAAGCTGCACTTTGGTTTTAACAGGCAATGGCTACACTTTGATTCTTGTAGACAAAGGCTACACTTTGATTCCTGTAGACATAGACTACACTTTGGTTCTTGTAAGCACAAGCTACCCTTTGGTTTTTACAGTAACAGGCTGCATTTTGGTTCTTACAGGCACAGTCTACACTTTGGTAATTATAGGCACAGGCTGCACTTTTGTAATTATAGGCACAGGCTGCACTTTGATTCTTTCAGGCACAGACTGATCTTGGGCTCTTGCACAGACTGCTCTTAGGCTCTTGTAGTTACTAACAATTCTACGCAATGGTACTGAACTACACTTCCTGAGAGACAAGATGTGGGGTGTCGCGAGTGAATGAACTTTCAAATTTTTCGCGTCAAGTTCTGAAAAAGACAGGAACCAGAGCAGATGAGAACTGAGGTACCACTATATATATATATATATATATATATATATATATATATATATATATATATATATATATATATATATATACATAAGCATCCACTTTACTGTGGAAAGGGATTTACTTGTATGAGCTGTTTGTTTTAATAATGTAACACATATAATAGCTAATAAGCTAAAGGATAATTTATTTAAGCTATCAAGCACAATCCTTCCACATATAATATTGTACATATGTGACTACAGTGTTCCTTTAATAAAACCCATTGAGTAGTGCTTAGACCTCCCAAATTGCTAAACAAGTCATATATTGGTAAGTGACTGTAATTCAAAACTATGATAACCTGGTATCAGTATTTACCAACTCAACAGGGAGGACGTTCCCTGAATTCAAAGAACTTCTTCTGTACATTTCTCTCCCGCTGGTTTCCGAGCAGGACATAAAACTGATCATCTCCTTTGTGGAAGCCTTCCATGTAATTACACATTTTTATTACCATGTAATATCTCCTAACTGCTCTGTACACAGACCCATAAGCGGCTCCTTACAATGTTTATGATGCACAGACAATTCAGCATTTTACGACTAGGCTTTACACAATAAATAACTTGTAGGGATGTCCTGTTAGGTAGAGCCTCTTCCCTGAATCTGCTGCGGGGTCAGTGATGAGTCCTCTCACTATACCACAATACTATAAATCAGCCAGTCCCTGTGGCCATAATCCTGTCATAATCCATTATTCACACGCAACACTTAAAGGAACGCAGCGCCCAATTTCTCTCTGTAAAAACATAATTATTTTTTTTATTTTTTATACCCCATTATTATTTACTACAAACATCCATTTTCTTTTGTCAGCTGGAAGTTGTGCCAATGTATCAGAAAGCGCTTTCCATTCCTGCTACTGGCGATTGTAGATGCCAACTTCCATTGACTTAAAAGTGTCATCATCTCAGGAAACTGATCAGAGGAAACCATGGCCTTCATGTAAATCATGTGCACTACGTTAGGGCACTGCCGTAAATCGGGAGCTTTTTTCCCCAACTTTTACACTAATGTAAATTTTCACTAACCCAGGTTAGGGCACTCAGCCGTAAATCGTGCCTTAGTCGCAACAGATTTCTGTGTAGGGAGTACCCAAACCAGGTTTTACAGATGAGACGGCCCTAGGAGCCAATAGGAAATGCGAACATCATGATTATTAGAATGAGTGAGAAGTGCGTAACGAGTGCCGTAACGATATATAAACAGTACATTTGTGTTCATATTCGAATGTCTTAAACAAGTTAAAAAAACTGCCTCCTGCCCTGAATCCCGAAAAATACAGTTATTACACTGCATTCTGGGTAGCTGAGCAGAGACATGCAAATATGCCCACAAATGCGTTGTTCCCCAATCCATAATCAATTTAAACATGGCTTCCTTTAAGCTTAAAACCACTACATTACACAGCTTTTATGCAAAGCCAAGGTTGGATTATAAACAAGCTGGGAATACTATCCACAGACAGCCGTTTCAAGGTTACTGCCTATCATCGGCATGGGGCAGGATCCCAGCTTATATATATATATATATATATATATATATATATATATATATATATATATATATATTTATTTAGGGTTTATGCTGCCCAAGGTCATTCAGATTTGTGAGCCCCCATGCCTCATTTGCAGCTGTTCCTTTCCCCTTTCTATATCTCAAACTGTAAGTTTATGTGTACTTCTGCAGACAACCAATACTTAAGAATGGGTTTCCAAGACTCCTATGTAGGAGTTTGTTTTTATGTTCTATTTGTCTGAAATAAAAGAAACAGCACAATAGTTAATGTAACTTGTTATTACAGCCATTATAGTATTGCTATTATGATTCATTTTCATCAGGGATACATGCAAACCCTGCTTAAAGATGATATATATATATATATATATATATATATATATATATATATATATATATATATATATATATATACAGTATATATATATATATATATATATATATATATATATATATATATATATATAGTATAAATATATATATATATGTGTGTGTGTATGTACTGCACATTTCTGTCCTGCCCTAGGCCTGGGCATCTTGGCAGAAACAAACCATGACTCAAGTGTAGTTCTTCAAAGTAGTTTATTTTAAATGACCACAGATGACTGCAGTACTCTCTTCTGCCTGTAGGGGTCAGGAGCAGACAGCACAAGACAGCAGTGGTTACAAATATTTTCCTGTGTTGAACTACCAATGTTTAAAAAGTCAATACATCTGTTCATTTACCTTATTTTATCTACAATGATGCTGTAGTGGAATACGCTATTTTGGTTTGTGCTGATTAACTTCCTGAGGTGAGAGGAGACTGCAGGAGATTGAGGTGAATGCAAGGAAAGCTTCTACTTGCACAATGAAAATGTGATAGCTAAAACTGAAAATGCTCTCAGTGGGACTAATAGAAAGTTCAATAGTTTACATGACACACCATCTTGAGAAGGTAGCAGAAATACTCAGTAAAAAACACAGAACAGTAAAAAAAAAAAATAGAACACAAGTTAAGGTATTTAAAGTACCATATACTAACAATGGGACCACAGAGCAAAATATACAAACAGCCTCCAGCTTGATCCGCTAAACAAAAGAAAGGTGGGATGAAACCTTTATGGGTCACTGTAAAGTAATTTTCTGTGTTTGCTTATCTAGATGAACATTAGAGCATTGTCAGTCTTAAATCTCTTAATAATGTTTATTAACACTTTGTATGATTTAAACTTTCAAAGAACAATGAACAACAACCAATAAAAAATATTGGTTTTCTTAGTGAGATCAAGGCTTTTAATAATAATAATTATAGATAGATAGATAGGTAGATAGCTACGGTATATACATAGATAGATATAGATAGATATACATACACATAAACATATATATATACTATTAACTATTAATGATGGTGTGCACTCTCTGTGTGTGGTCTCTCTGTCCCCTCTCTTTCTTTCTCTCTCTTTCTGTCTGCTCTTTCTCTGTGTCCGTTCTCTCTCAGCGCTCTCTCTGTGCACTCTCTCTCTCCTTGTGTGCTCTCTGTCTGTGCACTCTCTCTGTCTTGTGTGTGTCTCTCTCTCTCTGCACTCTCTCTCTCTGCGCTCTGTCTGTGCTCTCTCTTTCTGTGCACTCTGTGTGCACTCTCTGTCTGTGTGTCTATCTCTCTGTATGCTCTCTCTCTTTGCACTCTGTCTGTGCTCTCTCTCTCTCTCTGTGCTCTCTGTCTATGTGCTCTCTTTCTCTCTGTGCGCTCTGTCTGTGCTCTCTCTCTCTCTCTGTGCGCTCCCTGTCTGTGTGCTCTCTCTCTGTGCTCTGTTTGTGCGCTCTCTCTCTCCTGTGTGTCTCTCTCTCTCTCTCTGCTCTCTCTCTCTCTCTGCTCTTTTTCTCTGTGCACTCTCTCTCTGCGCACTCTGTCTGTGTGCTCTTTCTCTGTGCTCTGTCTGTGCGCTCTCTCTATCTTGTGTGTGTCTCTCTCTCTCTGCGCTTTCTCTCTGTCCTGTGTCTCTCTCTCTCTGTCCTGTGTGTATCTCTGTGTGTGCTCTCTCTCTCTGCACACTCCGTGTGCTCTCTCTCTGCCCTGTGTCTCTCTCTGTCATGTGTGTCTCTCTCTGTGTCCTCTCTCTCTCTGTGCACTCTGTGTGCCCTCTCGTTGTGCTCTGTCTCTCTCTCTCTCTGCCCTGTGTCTCTCAATGTCCTGTGTGTCTCTCTTTCTTTGCCCTGTGTCTCTCTCTATCCTGCCTCTCTCTCTCTCCTGTTTATCTCTCTCGTCTCTCCCAGCGCTGTGTAATGGCGGCAGTGAGCGGCCTTGAGTGGCTGAGTGGGGTACTGTGCATGACAGATGCATTACCATATAGTACTAAATATTATAGGTGATACTCCCTTCTGGATCCCTACCTTGTTGTGGTGAAGGGGCTTGTGTACCTCAGTGAAGCTGTGAGCTATACTATGTAGGGTCACCCAAGAAGGGCAGACCATAGCAGAGAGGTCAGACAAACTACAATCCACTGGAGAAGGAACTGGCAACCAACTCCAGTATGTTTGCCAAGAAAACCTTATGGATAAGCACAATCAGAGACTTAACAATTGTGCCTTTGTTGCAGTCCATAGGGCCATGGAGAGTTGAACACAACTGAATGACATAACAAAACAAACAAAAAAAATAATATATATATATATATATATATATATATACAAACACACAGTATATACACAATCAGCTTATTTTACTGAAAAGCCGATATGAAGGTCAGTTCATTTCCATCTGTCTCTCTCCTGCCATGGTCTCCATTTCAGTTATTACCCAGAATGCTTTTCTACATTTCACCCACTGTTTTACTCGTGACAAACACACTTTTATGGTTATATTTTTACCAGTTCTATATATCTTACTCTCCATAACATCTATTTTGTCTGACTTGTAAATGTCAGCTGCTACAAATTAAGGCTATCAGATCAGTTAATAATTATTCTGCCACTTAAAACAATTAATTAAGGAACAAAACATAACCTGAGTAGGCCCAACTGTGACAGGGAGAGTATTATTCCTCCCACAGAGCAATAACAACACCATACAGTTGAGCGTTTTTCCCCGAGACACTTTTTATGGTGTAGACTTCGCTCTAAAGTATTAAGTGAGTAGTTTCAAGAAAGGCTGAAAGAGTGTGAAGAGGACTTATTTGGTTTTGGATTTGTGTTTCCATGGTAACCAGTATGTCAAGAGGCACTTGTGGTATCCAGGGTTACCTCTTGGTGTTACATTATTCATGAGCAGAAACACAAGGCCTCATTGAGAGCTCTGATGGAGCTCAGTCATGCACAAGATAATATGGGGGGGTTACCTACTGATAATGTGCAGCTGTCCAGCTCTCACATGGTTCGACACCTCAAAATGGCGCAAGGGCTGTATAACTGAACTCCCATGTTGGGAAGACCAGATGTTTGTTGACTTTGGTCCAAGTTTGAAGTCTCTACATCCTTTGTGCTGAGGTTGTACGATAATAACCCCAAGTGGTGTCTGGATAACTTCACAAAAAAAAAATTTTTTTAGAAATATCTTATATTGTTTAGTCTCAGTGACCTTATGGACCGCAGCACCCCAAGCACAATTATATGGCTGATTGTGCTTATTCATAAGGTTATCTTGGCAAAGATGCCGGAGTGGATTGCCAGTTACTTCTCCGGTGGACTGAGACTTGTCTGACCTCTCTGCTGTGATCTGCCCATCTTGGGTGATCCTACACGGAATAACTCACAGGTTCATTGGGGTACCCAAGCCCCTTCCCTACCACGAGATAGTGATCCAAAAGAGGAAGGTTATGTTAGGCCTCTGTATAGACATGTGCTCAATGAAGTTTTTTATTATTAAGTGTTGTGTTTGTCATATTGTATCATTGTTATCATCTGAGAATAAAGAATGTTTTGAAAATCCCATTCCTAAAGGAATCAGTTTTTGGAGATAACAAGCGTTACATTGTTACACCTGTATAGACATATTTTTACACAGCATTTTCGCAACTTTGCACTACCTTCTTACATATCGCGTTTGCTAAAACCTATTTACATTACTCTTTATGGGAGTTTGGTACTCAACCTTTTTAGTACTCAACCTGCTGTCCGGGAACCGGGAACGGCAGGTTGAGCACTACTCTAATTACATATACTTTAGGTCTCAATGCATTGTTTGCAAATTCAAACTGAGAGAAAATATTGGAAAGCGGTCATTAAATTAACTAGCTGTACTTTCTTAGTTGTCTCACTCTATCTATACCACTGTTGGCAGGGACATAACAGAAAATATCCAAGTTCTTCCCAGTAGTGAATAGTTTGTGGAATTCTATACCAAATGAGGCCATGTCAGCAAATTCAATAGATAACTTTTAAAAGGGGTTGGGTACATTCTCAACTAAAAATGGAAAACAAAGTTTGGTCAATTAAAATGTAGGACACTGACTTAGTGAATAGTCCAATTGCCTGTTTATTGTTTCAATGGGTTATTTACCTTCCTCTGGATTTATTCCTGATTTGCATAACACGAGGAGTAGAGGAGGTCTAAACAGGCTGAACAGAGTGGACTACTTATATCATCTACTGCATAAACTAGTACAATAATAATGATCTGAAACAAAAACATACATTAAAGAGTTAGATAAAATTTGCAGAGGGCGTCTAAGGTTTAATTTCCTGTTTTTGCCATTTTTGGGCTGATGGTCGGTACATGGCTTGAGAAGCTGATTGTAATATATGAGATTGTGAGTTGCAGATATGGGCAAGTCTGGCCCTGGAGAGCCCCACACAGGCCTATATTTGAGTATATCCTTTCTGTGCACATGTGAGTCAATCAGGACAACGGAAGAAGCCAGTGACTCACCTTTGCGCAGCAGGGATATCCTCAAATCCTGACCTCTGTGGGGTTCTCCAGGACCGAACTTGTGTGGAGTTGAGTCGTCCCCAATTAACTCTTAGAAATGGGTTATCCTGTAAAATTAGTGTATAACAAAGGACATCCTATGCTAGGAAAGAAGCAAATTTGAAGTACTACTTTACAGTATGAGTAATAGAAGCAGCCTTCTAGTGGAAGTGATAGGGTTAAACTCAGTTAAGGAATTTAATCATGCCTGGGATAAGCTTTAAGCTTAAAGGGATATGACAAGTTTCTGGGTTTTACTTGGAACATAGCATGCCTCTGTATCTATTTACTTTTATGTACTTTATTTTAATAATAAGTGCTTATACACTCCTTTTTTACTGCCTAAATCAAACAAATAGTTCCTGTATGGCCCTGCCCACTGAAGCATATGCAGATACAGACTCTATAGGGCTGGATGTGCAGTGTAGCACCCTAGCCTATCTGGGACTATGTCTCAGCAGCATGTTGCTGAGAGATGGTGACTGATTGGTCAGTGTGAGACACTGCACATCAAGTACTACAGAGTCTGTGTCTTCATGAGCTGCAGAGAGTAGACACAATCCAGTAATATTTGTTTGATATGAGACAGTAAAAGCAAAACTTTTAGGCACTTCTTAATAAAATAAAGTACATAAAAGTAAATAGATTCACAGATATATTATATACCTTGCAAAATCCAGAAATCTTCCATATCCCTTGATTAAGAAACTATTTTAGGTGGATAGGTTGGGAAGACTAGATAGGCCTTTCTGAAATTTGACTATGATAAATTAGCTGCAGGTGTAAAGTTCAGAGCATGCTCTTTAGATGCATACATTACAATATGGGAATACCTTTAACCTATCCCCGAACTGTTATCACAAGCTGTGTTATTGTAAAAGCCCTGAGAGACGTAAAAGAGCCAGAAACGTATCCTGGCTGAGTGCTTTCACATGTGACTGGGAATCCATCTGCCAATGTGTTCCCTGTGTACAAATCATCATTAGCTCCAGCAGTCTGTTATCAGGGAGATGATTCTCTCCTAAGCCCAGGACTGAAGAGCAAATTCTTGGGACTCACACCTGTAAACTGCAAAAACTCATAAATCTCACTCAAACTCCACTGGGCACTGATATCTGACTGCTTGAACCGAGATAAAGCAGAAAGAACGGTCCGGTTTAGAGCGAAGGCACAATCACTTTATGTAAATGATTTAGGAACCAGATTTCCCTAAGTACAATATAAACAATAAGTGGAGAAAGTATTTGGGAAGCTCTTCCAAAGTAAGATGAATATGCAATATGGTGCTCCTCTGTTTTCAGCTTGCCTGGAATCTTGGAAGAGTTTTGTTTCAATGGAAAAGAAAACTTCAAGGGCCAGATTCACATCTTCCAAACATCTAGACAGGATCATCTTGATATCTCGGAAAAGTAGACAGCGCCTTTGTAAGGTTCCAAAATTGTAATGCAACAATAATTAAATTATTTTCTCTTTGATGGCATGTCTTGGTTACCAATCAAAGAGAGAAACAACCAATAATATGAATATAGTTGCCATTGTGACCAACTGCTGTACAAAACATTACATAAATAATTCATATTTATTAGACTTTGGGCATCATCTTGTCAATATCTTTTCTATGCCTCTGCCTGTACCTTCCCATTTTACATGACTTTCCTAGTCTATATAAAAACATGAGAATGTTTGCCTGAAATCTTGGAACATTTTAATTAAATGAAATAGGAAAAATTACAGGGCTAGCTTTAATCTCCCAAACCCATAGCTAGGACCAGCATTACATATCCCTCATTCCTAAGCTTTATATCTCCCGGACAATATGCAGGGCCAGCTTTACATCTTCTAGATTCATAGTTGTTGTTCAGTCATGTCTGACTCCTAATGACCCTATGGACTCCAGCATGTTAGGCACATCTGTTAGCCACTGACCCTCTGAGCTCCCTCTAGCACATATCCATTGCTTCAAAGACATCATCTATACATCTCCACCTCTGCCATCCCCTTCTTCCTGTGCCTATAATCTTTCCCAGCATCATATTCTTCTCTAGGAATCCTGTCTTCTCATGATATGGTAAAAATGTTTGAACTTTAGCTGCATGATCATACTTCCAATGAACAGTTTGACTTGATTTCTTATGGTATTGATTGATTGGATCTTCTTGTAGTCCAAGGAACTCTAAGCAGTTTTCTCCTATGGACATATCTTAAACCAGCAGACAGGGCCAGCTTTAGATCTCTCAGATTATTAGGCAGGATTGTCGAAGACAATATACAGGGCCACTTTTACATCTAATAGAGCCATAGGCCGAGCAGATTTACATATCTCAGACCAACAGACAGAACCAGCTTTAAACCCATTAAAACCCAACAGGCAGGACCAGTTTAATATCCTCCAGACCAAGAGGCAAGGCCAGTTATGCATCTTCCTGATCAGCTATACATCTCCAACACCTCTAGGCAGGGACAGCTATATATCTCCCAGACCAATAGACAGGACCAACTTTACATTTCTCACACCTCTAGGCAATTCCATTTTTATCTTCCAAACCCCTAGGCAGGTCCAGTTTTAGATCCCACACACATGTGGACAGATCCAGCTTTACATTGCCCAATCTCCTAACTAAGACCAGTTTTACATAGCCCACACCCCTGGACAGGGGTAGCTTTACATCTACTAGCCCCTACGGAGGACCATCCTACATCTCTGAAACCTAAACCAAACTTTTGCAAGTTTCCATACACAAATATAAACAACATTAGTCTTCCCCTGCATAGGATTTCCTGGGGGGGTTTATGGAGGGGGGCTCATAATGATTGTATGTGTGGATAAGCAAAAACAGACATAAAAACACTAATGGGAACATAGCTGCCCTCCTGACTGCTCGTCAAGTGTAATGAAAACATAACATTAAGTTTTTATTAGACTGGGGACACCCCTATCCTTTATCTTTATGACTCTGGTATGCAGTGTTCCAGCCCACATGCATGTCCTTGTTATCACCAACTCACAATCATAGCACTCCAAAAGGCAGGTAAGTATCTTATTGTCAACACTCTGCATACACAATGACCATATATACAACATGAAACAGTGAAATTAATTGCACCGCTCCATCATGTGACTGGCCAGGGAGAAGCCCCATTTAATAAAGCAACCCTAGGCAGATGTTTAGTTTGCCTATTGATCAGATGAAGCCCACTTAACAGTTGTGTAACATAAAGAGCTTGTGCATTGGATTACATTTAGATATTTCCCAACAAGCTGTGTCTAGTGCTGCCCTGGACCACAGAATCTTCTTTTATATAAATGCGGTGGAAGTTTGGTAAAGGAAAATATGATGCTCTTTCTAGGTTCCTCAGTCTTTTCCTTGGCACTGGTGTAGACATTCTGCTTCTTTTGGCAGCTTCCATGACACATTAACCAAGGTCTGCACAAGAGGAGCTCTGTGGATGCGAGATAACTCACAGCCGCTTTATACCCAATGCCACGGGCCTGCCTGGTGATATATGGCAGTAATGAGCTGGAGAAGTCTGTTTACATTGGATGTATGTGTATCTATATATATGTTTGTGTGTAATATGCACTCCAAGATATGCAATAAAACCTTACCTTAGTGCTAATCTCTTAGAGCTAAAGTGCACTCTCAAAAGTGAGAACTCCAAGGATTTGTACAATGAGCACAAGGGATCTCAGAAGGGCAGTGGCTGACAGGTATGCCTGGTGTGCTGCAGTTCATATGGTACCAGACAGTTGGACACAACTGAACCACTAAACAATAACAAAAGGTTAGTGTGCCCTGGATCTCAACCTCGGTCACAATGGGCACTGAAAGGTAACCTGCTGCTGCCAAGCTCAATATTTTTAAGAGACACTTACTTATATTGTTGTAGATATGGCATTGTGGAGCAGTAAGATAAAATAAGTTAATCTATCATGAATATAGAAACCTTATTATACACTAGGCATGGTGGGGGTGGAGTTTTAGAGAGTTGCCGGTCCATGGACAATACACCCAGCAGAGTTGGTAGTGCACATGTGCTTTTATTTGTATTGTTTTCATGCAAATCAGATTTAAACAAATCACAATTAACAGAGTATCAATTGACCAGTCAGCAAGCATTATTAGCTAAATGATTCTGATTGAAATTGGCACCACACCCTTCCCCCTTATAGGCCAAGAAAAAGGCTGCTTGCATCAATCCACATATGCAAACTCTCCTGTCACAATATATATATATATATATATATATATATATATATATATATATATATATATATATGTATATATATATTTATATGTATATTTATAGTATATAAATAGTACATTTGTGTTAGCATTTGAACGTCGAAAACAAGTTAAAAAAAACTTGCTTCCTACTCAGAATTCAAAGAAATACAGTTATTACACTGCACTCTGGAAAGCTAAGCAAAATGTGCACATAAATGCTTCGTTCTTCAATCCGAAACCATTTTAAATATGATTTCCTTTAATCTTATGCCCACTGTATTACACATCTTTTATGCAAAGCCAAGATTGGATTCTACACAAGCTGGGAATCCTACCTACGGACCGCCTTTTCAAGGTTACTGCCTATCATCAGCGTGGGGCGGCATCCCAGCTTTTGATGTGGACCTTATGGAGTAGGTAGTTCACCACAACAATTATTTAATATATGGTGGGCAAAAGAGTAAAAGAAGCTCTCCACCGTACAGTATATAAATAGTACATTTGTGTTCACATTTGAATGTCTAAAACATGTTAAAAAACCTGCTTCCTGCTCAGAATTACGAGAATTGCTTTGTTCTTCAATCCATAACCATTTTAAATATATATATATATATATATATATATGTGTTTTGTTTTTTTCAATGTATAGTGGTTCCCTTATAAGCTTTGCATAGATAGATACTCTCACATCATCATCATGTAGGTTCTTTTGGCCGAGAATTGTCTGAGCAGGAAGAAACTCTTACTCCAAAGCACGTGGGGTGTGTTATGTTTCGTCCTGCTGTGTCAGACTTGGAAATACTCCAATTCCACATGAAAGTGCCCTCAAACACCTCTACTATTCCAGCTAATTACCATATGGAAATCTCCCAGTAAGTGCAGCAAACACTCAGGCAGGATTTAAAATGGAACGTGGGTCAGTATTCCCTCAGGACACAGCCCACACAGCCCATACATGTGAGCCTTCATTGTTCCTCTGGGGGTAGCATCATTTATTTTAAATTATTATTTTGGCAGTATAATATTTCCCATATTTCAAACTTGCTCTTTTAAAGAACTACACTTTATCAAAAAATCTATTATTTATTTTATTAGAGGGACTCTTTAGGCTTTTCTTCCTGTTCTCTCTCATGCAGGCTGCAATATTGCAACTGTGACCTAAGCCACACCCACAGAGGAGGGGCCCCACACTACTACTGTCTCATTGACACAGCATGTCAGTGTCTGTTTTTAAGCAGATTGAGACACGTGTATAAAGCCCCTACTGCATGGAAGTAACTTTAGGTTATAGCTGTCCCCTTCTCCCCCACCCCTCCACTGATAGATAAAAACACAATATTATTATCCAGATCTCAGGAATGATTTAATAAAGACAAAAATGTATTCCTCTAGAATCTCTAAAAAAATATTTTATATCTATGGCTTTTATAGCTGCTAATATTATTATTTTAAACAGCACCAATATAGGGATTTTAATGGGCTAAAGTAGATCAAGTCCTTAAAAAAAGCTAAAAGGGAATTAAAACATGCTTGATACGGACACAGGATATCCTAAATGACTGGACATTTTCTGCAAAGACAAAATAAATTACTGTTTTCCAATAATCTTTTTTTTGCCTTTTTTGTTTTTCTCCCCTACAAGAAAAAGCGTCCTCTGCGCAGTGTTTTTTTTGTTTTGTTGATTGAAATATTACTCTTTGAGCTTCACGTCCCTCATCTGGATCGGAGCACAAAGCTTCAGTGTTTGCAGAAACATAACAGCTATATGATACCCACTGCATACCTCGCTCTGCCACATGACATCTCCCTCTCCAAGCGTGTAAAGCTGCCTATTACTTTCTGGGTATTAGAAATTCCATCCATTACCAAACAAGTTTTTTTTTCGTCTATTTTAGTACCCATTTCTGTTCTTTTGGAAAGCACAAAATGGCAAATTCCGTTCCTTTTTTAAAATAAAAAATAAATATCTGCAATGGAAGGATAACACGCAGGGACATAAAACAAAAATATTTTTATATAAAACTGGATCATCTGCAATGCTGGAGATAGAACATTTAAGGGGTTTGTTCCAAAATGTTTGCGTTCTATTAATGGAATATAATGTTTGGGGACATACAGAGCTATGAGGGTGTTTAGGAATGTGGTGGATGATCCATGAAGTGTGATGATCACTGACGTATTAGAGGAAAATGATTGACCGTCAGCAAATATGATGACCTGTAAGTTGGTGCCGTAATATGTGCATGATCTATGATGATCAATAATGTGTGATAATCTTCAAGGGGGTGCTGGAATATGGTGCATTGTTGGTAAAATGTGATGATCTAATGAGGGTGTTCAGGAATATGGTGGATGATCTGTAATGAAAGATGATCGATGAGGTATTGCAGGATTTAATGATTGATTGCTAGAGTGTGATGATCCTTGAGGAGATGTAATTAGTTATAATCTATGTGGGAGTGGGATGGGACAGTAGATGATCTATAAAGTGTGATGATCTACCAGTGGGAGCAGGGAGAAGGCTGATCATTGGTAAGAGGTGATCATATATGAGGGGGTGGATGAATATAATGTAAAGTGTGATGATCTATAAAAGGTGAAAGATGATGTTGGATGATCTAGGAGGAAGTGGGAAGAAAGCGTACATGACTTGTAAGGAATGATCATGTAAGAGTGAGTGGGAGCAGGAAGACGGTTAATAATCAGTAAGAGTTGATAATCTATGATGGGGTAGCAGAAGACTATGGATGATATGCAATGATTTTTGAAGAGTAATGGAAAGGGTGAATGATCTGTAAGGGGTGGTCAAATAAAGCATAAGACATCTCTATGAGATGATGATCTAATTTGGGGTCAGGTAGGAGAAGGTGCATTATCTATGGTAATCTCTAAGAAATAAATTATTGGAAACTCATACATACAGTATATAGATTTGTAGAGAGTGATGATCTATGGGAATGTGCAATGAAAGGGTGGTAATCAAGGAGTGATGTTCTATGACTTGGAGATAATCACATTTAAAAGTATGTCTAGGGCTGCATTAAGAAAAAATGCAGGAAAATCTCCATTGTGACTTCATTATAATGTAGTTCATGAAACTTTTATTAAACTATTTTTTTTAGAGCATATCCATTTAAGGAACCACTGTACAATGAAATATATATATGTTTTAAAACTTTGAATCTTACTATGCATAATTAAGACGGGAAATGTTATAAATCTAGTTTTTAATTAGAAAAAAATAAAGAACTACCGTGCAGTAGTGAAACATCTTCAAGGAAGCATGGTGCAGACTTTGCCATAGTTTGAAAAAGATGGAGACATCTCACAAGCATTTTGCAGTGTACATATTCTCAAAAAGGATAAAACATGTAAATCACAATAAATTGGAGTGATTTAAACTAATATTTACTTTTTAAAGGTATGAAAGTTAGATTGTTATAGGGAGTCCTAAGATGAATAGGCCATAAATAGGTAATAAAATATCAAATATAAAACATATAATATATAATATAAACAAGCTTCCACCGTGATTCTGTGCCAGAAGCTATATTCCATCATCATACGTCTTATACATGGGAAATGCTTATAAACTAGAGCTAGAAACCATGAAGCATGACTGCTAAGGAAGGACTGCTCAGGATAGATTAGCCAAAATATATAAATAATGGTTATTTTTTAACCAAGCTCTACAGTCAGCAGAGGAAGTGTATGCATCTTGATAGATCTGTGGCAGAAGGCAATATTTTCTTTGACTTTATCCAAAATCACACTCTGTCTTTACTATGTTCATTGAATATGGGACAGTTGAGGAGTACTCTCTGTTGATGCCTCTCTCTGCTGATAGTCTATTTCATTTCGAGGACCTCATACGTGGTCAATAAGTCCTCCATAGGGCAGAACAATGAGTTGAATTGTTTTGATGATTGTTAATAATAAATATGGTAATATTTGTAACGGAGTTGGAACACAAATCCAATATCTCCGCTGGTATACGGTAAAATATCCAAGAAGCACTACAGTCTCACCATTCCCAACCTCCCATATTGGACGACACTCAATTGGGAGTCAAAGAATACTGTCTTTATTTTGTTATGCAGAAATATATATACACATCTCTTTTCACAGGCAATACACATCCCCCATAGTTGGCCACACAATACACATAGAGAGACAATAGGTGTGGTCACACCCCCCGGAGATTACCTGGCTACTTTGATACAATCAGACATTGATCAGATTATCCTTCCCTTTGTTCTATGTCTCATAATGAAAACACTTTATACAATATACTTCCTTATCTTATGAGGAGTCTCTGTAATAGGATTATCTATTAGCCTAGTAGCTGTAATATTCTGAGCCAATATATTCTGTAGAACATAAAACAACATATCTACAGTACAGCAATGTGATCATATTTTAACCATAACCATAAAACAGGGTAAAACAGTGATGGGTTCCGTTACAATATTCATCACTGAAGAGAGACACAGTGGTAAACTAAAATAGAGTGGAAGTGTTGTGGAGATATAGATATTGATATGTTACTCTTATAGCGACAAAAGTTAAAGTGAAAGAGTGACATCATCAGTACTCCAGAGAGCTGATTGGGACTTGTGTCATGGGGCCCCTGGACCATCTGTTGCTCACTTCTGTAACATTTCTTCATATGACACAGTCTTTTACCTGGAAATCATAGATTGTGTTGGATAAAGATACCACTTGGAAAGTTCTTAACTGGGTAACTAATATCACCAACAGATACAAAGTTATATATTAGAGCACACTACTTGGTGTAGCTTTGGATTCTGAACACTTCTAAATTATGAATCTTAAAGGACCAGAATAAGGCCCTAATGAGGAGCTTGTTTTAAATAAGCCCTTACTTTACTAATCTGCAAATGTGCTGTTGATCTCCACTCTTGAGAAGTCTTGAGAGATGGGGATTAAACCATCTATCTCCTGTAATTAGAGTGGCCCTTTAAATCTATACATACCAAGTTCCAAGTTCATTCCTATAGATTTATTTGACACATCTACATAGTATTTTTGGCTTCACTGAATAAAAAGAATTTCCCTGGAGGCTTACGTTTAAACTGAAATTACCTGCATTGCATAATGAGCGTGTGTTGGGTCAATGGGAGTTACGAGCACATTTTGGTTTGACTATTACGAGCCCAGGATGGAGACGGATTTCTAACAATGGGCCACTGCCAGCAGTGATAGAACCAGGACTCCTAGTAGGGGGTCTGACATCCGGACGTGCGGTGCGAGGGGCATTAAACCGAGAATAGTTCCCTGTTAAATCACATTATCCCACTGCTGGCTTGTTATTTCTGTCCAGGCCAGAAGCAGTTTAGCTCTCGTTACTGCCAAGCTGCAGTAATTAATAAAACACCTTAATGAATGAGCACAAAGCTTTCTGTTTCTTTGCTGACATTTTAAGGAGGGCAGCCAGCCCCTCAGTTGCCAGTGTACACAAGCATTGAATGAACCCATTCACTGCTAATATTTCAGGCTGCCGGGAGCCTTCGAGTTGCATTCAGAAAGCATGCCGGGCCGGTTTAGTGTCTACAACATTAATCTGCAGGCCCTCTCCCTGTCTGTAGTATAGCCCAGCTTGTCCCAGTGCTGTGCTTGCAGTGCACAGTGCCAGTTACAGTAGGCATCATCAGTGCCCACTGTCCATAGTCACATTTCCGGAGCAATGCCAGATTAGTTTTCTTCTTTAGCGCTTACATAGCTGCATAGTAATTGAGGTTGAAAAAAATACTTTTAGTCCATAAATCTCTTTTGATCTTTGTAATATGCTGATTAATTGTTATTTGATAATTGATCCAGAGGGAGGCAAACAGAAAAACCCCACTGAAACTTTGCCAGTTATCTTAAAGGGGAAAAAAAATAAAATCCTCCCTGACCCTAGATATTGGCAATTGGATTCCTCCATGGATCAATACTCCTCCAGGTTTCCAGGATAACTCAGAATGTCCTTTTTATTAAAAAAATATATCCAATCCCTTTTTAAATTGATCTATCAAATCCACTGTGACACCTCATTTGGTAGAGAATTCCACAGTTTACCCCCCCCCCTTACTGCGAAGAACCCTTTTCTTTCTTTAAGATGGAATCTTTCTACTTCTAACCTCAAAGGATGTTCAACGAATGCAATCATTGTGCTGGTGGAGATGAGCGCGACAGGCGCTCATCCCTACGAGCCGCAAGACTTAGGCAATGAACGCCAAAGGTGCCTACGACGCGCTGGACTTTTAGTTAATGAGCGCCTTTTTCGCTCATTCCGAGACCATCGGGACGGACGCAAAACGACATCCTGTACTATTTAGTACCAGAAGCACGTAGATGGACAGAGGGCCTCGCATGCGCTCATCCCTACGACCCCCGGGACTTAGGCAATGAACGCCTAAGGCGCTCATTGCGCTGGGGGAGATGAGCGCCTCAGTCGTTTATCCCTATGACCTGCGGGACTTTTAGGCAATGAGCATCTTGTGCTCATTCCGAGACCAGCAGGATGGACGCAAAACTAAGGCCCATACTACTTAGTACCAGAAGCACGTAGATGGACTGCAGGCCTCGCAAAAATACGACTTTAACGGCCGAACGGGAAAAACATGCAAAAATTCAGAAATATGACTCAATTTAACTTACACACATCACAGGAGGAGAGCCAGGGAACCTGTGAGTGAGGTTGTAAGTTATTTTGAGGCATATTTTCACTTTTTTCACAATCAAAAATCGCCAAAGCGAGAACAAGACAAAAACGAGGCCGAAGGATGTAAAACGCAGCCGTGGGACATAAATAGAGGACGAAGGATGTAAATACAAGCCCTAAGCACTAAGACTTAACGCAAAACAACAAAACTTAATACAAGGTTGTAAGATTTACCTCAAGCCACTAACACTTAGCCCAAGGCAGTAACAATTAGCACAAATACACGGGGGAGAGGCTCGCAATGAGCTCCGAAGGCGCTCATTGCGAGACAATCTGTGATTGCCGAAGGTGCTCAGAAGGGCCATAGCCTTGCATTGTGTGGCAAACAGCATTGCCTGGCTTACAATTTTATTGCCGTCATTTTTTGACGGGTAAGTCGCTAGTATATATACAGTATCTCACAAAAGTGAGTACACCCCTCACATTTTTGTGAATATTTGATTATATATTTTTATGTGACAACACTGAAGAAATTACACTCTGCTTAGGGTTTAGGTCTTGTGACATGCTTGGCCAGTTCATCACCTTTACCTTCAGCTTCTTTAGCAAGGTAGTGGTCGTCTTGGTTGTGTGTTTGGGGTCGTTATCATGTTGGAATACTGCCCTGCGGTCCAGTCTCTAAAGGGAGGGGATCATGCTCTGCTTCAGTATGTCACAGTACATGTTGGCATTCATGGTTCCCTCAATGAACTGTAGCTCCTAAGACCTAAACCCTATTGAGCATCTGTGGGGCATCCTCAAACGGAAGGTGGGAGAGCGCAAGGTCTCAACATGGAGGAGTGGAAGAGGACTCCAGTGGCAACCTGTGAAGCTCTGGTGAACTCCATGCCCATGAGGGTTAAGGCAGTGCTGGGAAATAATGGTGGCCACACAAAATATTGACACTTTGGGCCCAATTTGGACATTTCCACTTAGGGGTGTACTCCCTTTTATTGCCAACAGTTTAGACATTAATGGCTGTGTGTTGACTTATTTTGAGGTGACAGCAAATTTACACTGTTATACAGGCTGTACACTTACTACTTTACATTGTAGCAGAGTGTCATTTCTTCAGTGTTGTCACATGAAGAGATATAATAAAATATTCACAAAAATGTGAGGTGTGTACTCACTTTTGTGAGATACTATATACTGTATACTGTATATATATATATATATATATATATATATATATATATATATATATATATATATATATATATATATAAACTATATATAATATACCAAAATGTGTCAGGTACAGACAGAATATATTACAACCAATTCTAATTTATTTATATGTGTACTTTAGTTGTGAACTTGAATTATTTTATCTTTTCACCAAGATGGGGCAGACCCTTTGTTTTTCCTGCTTCGCAGGCATTGCCCCTTTGACAGATGGGATGGTCAGGATATACCTATGCCACAGACAGTGCCCCTTTCTCAGCTGGGCCGGGCGGGACATAACGGTGCCACAGACAGTGCCCCTTTCACAGGTGAGCCGAGGTGGACATACCTGTGCCACAGACTGTGCCCCTTTCACAGGTGTGCCGGGCAGGACATACAGTACCTCCACCACAGACAGTGCCTCTTTCACAGGTGAGCCGGGATGGTCATACCTGTGCCACAGACAGTGCCCCTTTCACAGGTGGTCCGGGCAGGACATACAGTACCTCCACCACAGACAGTGCCCCTTTCTCAGCTGGGCCGGGCGGGACATAACGGTGCCACAGACAGTGCCCCTTTCAAAGGTGAGCCAGGCAAGACATACCTGTGCCACAGACAGTGCCCCTTTCACAGGTGAGCCGAGGTGGACATACCTGTGCCACAGACTGTGCCCCTTTCACAGGTGTGCCGGGCAGGACATACAGTACCTCCACCACAGACAGTGCCCCTTTCACAGGTGTGCCGGGCAGGACATACAGTACCTCCACCACAGACAGTGCCCCTTTCACAGGTGTGCCGGGCTGGACATACCTCTGCCATAGACAGTGCCTCTTTCACAGGTGAGCCGGGATGGTCATACCTGTGCCACAGACAGTGCCCCTTTCACAGGTGGTCCGGGCAGGACATACAGTACCTCCACCACAGACAGTGCCCCTTTCACAGGTGTGCCGGGCTGGACATACCTCTGCCATAGGCAGTGCCCCTTTCCCCGGTGAGCCGGCCTGGACATACCTGTGCCTTAGACAGTGCCCCTTTCACCGGTGAGCCGGGCAGGACATACCTGTGCCACAGACAGTGCCCCTTTCACAGGTGGGCCGGGCAGGACATACCTGTGCAGATACAGGTCTTTGAACATGCCTGTAAACACTGAGCCTCTCAGAGCAGTATGAAGGCTCCATACACAGACTTGCTGCATTTCTGAGGCTCAGCCAGGAAACCCGAGTCTTTCAAAAAGTCAAAGTGCTTTGGAGATTTAGAATAACAGACTGTGCTAAGAAGCTGAGCCGACATCTGGGAATTATCAGGGTGTTTTGATAAAGTGATACATTTGTCTATTCCGTGGCATCCATGTGAGCCCAGACTCACCACCGAGAGCACCATGAGAGGCTGCGGCTGGGCAATAGGGCTATAGAAATCCAAATAAAGAAATATACAGGTTAATTAAATAATAACAGTTAGTAAATACTAAATTAAATTTATTTAAATAAATGTACAGGTTAAAAAAAAATAATAAATTAATCTAAATAAATTAAAGATAACCAGAACTCCTACTTATCTGCTTGTTGCTGTTTAGTCGATCAGTTGTGTCTGACTATCCGTGACCTATGGACCACAATGCATCTTGTGTCTTGTTCTGCTTATTCAGAAGGTTTTCATGGTGAAAATACTGGAGTGGGTAGCCAGTTCCTTCTCCAGTGGACCGCAATTTGTCTGACCTCTCTACTATGACCTGCCCATCTTGGTTGACCCTACATGGTATAGTTCACACCTTCATTTAAGTACACAAGCCCCTTCACCACAACAAGGTGGTGATCCAGAAGGGTACTTATCTACTACCCTTTCTGTAAAGTAGAACTGTTGATCATTATATCTTGTACCATCCAACTTCATACCATGACCTCTTGTTTTTGCTCTGGAAGATACTTCCTGCCTGAACTTATTCCATTCATATATTTGTCCTCTAAGCAATACTGTACATAATAAGGTTCATATTGGAAAACTTATTTTAATAAAAGTGCAGTTCTTTGTCTGTCACTTCAATTCAAACATTTATTGTTGGAAACAGCAGATAAGAACCAAAAAGGTCCCTCTGCTCTACCCATTCTATCTACTTAGAAGTCTGGCTTAATGAAACCTCAAGACAACCTAACGTTTATTCCATACATGCTTAATTCCTTTAGCTCCACTTACTAATTTTTCAGTAAAGTAGTATTTTCTCACATTACCTTCCAAATTGAAAGCATGACCTCTTGTTTTTGCTCCTCTTTTCTGAAATACACTTCCCTCTAGAACTTTATAAAACTTTTGATGTATTTGGAGGACTCTCATCCACTTTACACATATTAAGATCATAACGTTTTTCTTTATATGTTTTATATTTTTAGACCATGCATCATTTTAGTTGCCCTTCTTTTGGGTTAACAAAGATATTCCTATCATGCAACCTCCTGGGCAGATCCTACAATACCCCCTGGACACATTATATAAGGGGTGGATAGCGGCAGATCTGCCTTATTATTATTATTATTAACATTTATTTGCAATGCTCCAACATGTCCCGTAGCGCTGTACAGGGGATAAAAACAAGGAAAAAATACAAATTTTATTAACTGCAGAAAATGACGGGCCCTGATTAGCCAAGATTAGAACTCGCTACTTACAATCTAAAGGGAGTTTAAGAGGCAGAAATCTGGGAAGAAAGAATAAGGAGTAAGGAGGTAAGGAGGTGTGCAAAGTTAGAAAAGGGAAGGGGGCTGATGGTGTAAATAGAGGTGAAGTGTTCTAGTATGTAATGTTATCTGCCCCTAGTGGTCAGATAATACAACCTGCAAATGGGAAAGTCAGGCAATGGAACCCCATTGTAAGACCACCACTGTGGTTTTATACATTGTAATGGTGTCTCTGGCAGCAGATTGCAGTCACATGAAAGTCTTCCTTTGAATTAAAAGCAATAAATAAAATTGGAAAACTTTATAGATCAACGAAAGCAATATTTAAACCTGATTATAAAATCTGGGGAAATCTTCCAGAGGGGATAAAATTCCTTATTACATTTTGGGGAAATAACAAAGATAAATTTGGATTATTCCATGCTCCCTCCTTGTTAGCTTCTATAGACCTATTAATGGAGAATTCAAATAAGATACTTATTGATTAAATGAAAAGGGTCGGTATAAAATCCATATCTGACCTATAATCTTAAGGTCTAAGAAAGCTCCACAGAAAATGTGGATTAAATAAAATATCCTGGCTGAATTATAGATCAATAGTAGAAAAATTACCACAAAAGGGATATGGGAGCGCTAAAATGGAAAAGATGTATGAGTTGGAAAACAATATAAATAAAGGGTTAACCTCACATTTTACATCAAGGATTAGCAATATCAGAATAAAAACAACCCCATTTATAAAATCTAAAATCTTAAAAGATTCAGAAACAAATTTTAATTTACGATACAAAAACCAAGATTGGGGTAAAGCTCTCTGTTTAATAAAGAAATCCTCTATAAATAGTATATACATGGAGTTATACTTCAAACTAACACAAAAGTGGTATTTGGTACCAGTAATTATGAACCACAAATTTCCCCACTATGTTGGAAGGGCTGTGCTAAGTTAGGCACTGCCCCCCACATGTGGTGGGAATGCATACTAATTAAAACTTTCTGGGAAGAAAGTGGCGAATATTTAACTAGAATGATAGGGCGTAGATTTCCCTGCACTCCGGCAGTATTACTATTCCATCTAGAATTATATACGCTATTTCCTGAAGCCAAACTATTGATATCTCACATACTATTAATTATCAAATTCCTACTGGTCAAACACTGGAATAAAAAGTCTATACCATCTTGGAAAGAAGTTGAAAATAAGATAAACTACAATAAGGATTTGATGAATGAAGAATTTATACAAGGCCCTAAAAGAATAAGGTCATTTAATTGGAAAATTTGGGATCAGATTCAGAAGACTTAATCTATCTTCTGTTCTATGCTTTCTTTCTTAATTTCTCTATATGTCTTTATATGATTGTAAAGATTGGTATTTTTCTTTTTCTCATTTTCTCTTGTTTTCTTTACAATATTTTGTGGATTATTTTGGATGATTCTAGGCTGTTTTTTTATATGTTTTTTTTAATGTATATAATTTTGTTGAATAAAAAAAGAAATGAGCAAAAAAAACACAAAACAAAGCAAAATATTGCTGCTATTAAAAACCAAGGTCTGGGGTGAGCACTTTGGAGCTTCAAACCAGGCACAGTATACACAGATAGAGTATACAGATCCATCAAAAAATTGATGTATTATACCAATGCTTGCATACTCCCAAAAAACAACAGTAACACTGATAGAAATAAAGATGAATGCCTTTGATCCTCAAGAGATCCTACTGACTGGAAGGCTCAACTAATTTGATGCCCCAAATCTGGTTAAGGTCCATACAGTTAGCAACAAAAGACTGTCTTGGAAGGAACTGAAAACAGCCTAATGTATCTACTGTATTTACGGACTAATGTGCTCTGAGCACTATTCCCATTTACTTCCCATACCTGAATAAACTAGTCCAAAAGTTCAAAACAACAATTAAAACAAAATGACAATTTCAAAGGGACTGATAGCTGCCATAGATAGCAGAAACACTTATTGACTGCAGGCAATAACAGCTTTATAGCGCAGCCGTTTCGTCACTAATGAGCGGCTTTGTCAAAAGCAAAAAGTCAATTGAAAATGTTTACAATTTTATTTATTGCTTATGATTTAGTGGTGCCAACCTTGATATTCTACTTTCTTTAGTAGTTCATTAGTATAAACGTATAATGTAAGACCTCCCATCTCTGTTAAAGGGCCGGTTTAAAAACATTTTTGGCAATATTACACTTAAAGCGCCACTGTGGTCATACAGCCTCTAACTCATGACCCCGTTATATGCAATTATGCAACACTGGAATCTGTCATTTTGGTATCAACAGAACGATTCCTAAAGTGGGAGGAGATTTTTAATGCAAAGGAAGTCTCAGTGAGAATGTGGCAGCTACAACTGCCAGTACTCTCAGCAGGACTAAAGGGAAGATCATTAGTTAACAAAGACTAACCCTCCGGAAAAAGGAATACACAGCAGCAGGCAAGAAATAAATGGAAATAGAGGTCCCTTTTTCAATATGTAAACTAATCAGCAACATGTTTTAGAAAGTAAAGTAAATAAATGAATAAAAACATAAATACAATGTTACATTTACATAGTTACATAGAAATTGAGATTGAAAAAATAATTTTAGTCCATCAAGTTCATTTTAGACCTCCTCTGATCTTTGGTAATATGCGGATTCATTGTTAATTAATTGTTAATTGATCAAAAATGCAGTTTGTAACAACAACCAGTTTGTATAAGCACTTATTTCTACCTACAAATTTAAATGTTCTCTTAAATGCCATCAGGGCCTTAACAATGTGATCTCTGCTGGGACTCAGTTCCATGAACCTACATCATTTTCTTTGCAATAGTTACTTCAGTTCCCCTTGGGCCTCTCTGTTGTTGTTCACCATCTCCTTTGTATTTCTGTGTATTTTTAGTCCACTGTGTTTTTCCTTGTTTGATTTATATAACTTATTTATCCTACTGTTGAAAGCCAAAGGGGAGCACAGATGAGAACAGAATGACATAGGAGTTTAACAAATTGAAAACACAATCCTTTTCCAGAAATGAATAAGCCTGTAGAAACCTCGGCTCTAATGTATAATTCAATATTTCTACACGAGTTTATTACACAGATAACATAATTGCTTTGTATACGATACTGCACCTTTAAAATAAAACATAATCTATTTTCTCAAATCTATATTACAACTGAATGGTCTAAAGCCCAGTAAACTAAATAAAGAAACAAGCCTAGAAAACTATATAAAGAAACACAAATTAGCTGCATATGGAAATTGCTTGTTAACCTCCTGCCATGACCTTTAAAAAATCTACAACCCTGGGAATTGATTGAAAAAGCAAAGTTACATGTTTATTACCATTTCATTATGTGCACAGGTGAGTAATATGGCATAGCTAGTTGATTTTAGTATCACTTCACACCTCTCCTTACTTCTTTCTGTCATTGAATAGGTCAGAGCAGCAAACAAGCAAGAGACTATTTCTGAAGATATTGTGTCCATTTGATGTTTTCTAAACTCCAGATCACTTTTTTTTTTAAATAAAATAAAACTAGCTATTGAAATGGGTTATTGTCCTTTATGGAACTGCTGCCTCTTGCTGCTTTCTCAGGAGGGTGTGTCCTTGTATATTAATGACAATGTTATTTTGGTGCTACATTTATACTGTAGCAGATGGAAGATTCCTCTTCATTAAACACCCTGGAAGTAGATCAGTAGAAACTAATATGGTCCACTGCATAAAAGGTAATAAAGGCTGCATACTTTTTTTCTACTTTTTATAAATAAGTGTAGATTTCCAAAAGAGTATACCTTAAATATAGATTACATGGTACGTTTATGGGTATCACTTTCAAAGCACCGTTAATGAGTGAATGAGGCGGTTGGCAAATATTCTTACACATGGTAACAAAAGTAACCAGTGATATTGACACCTTTCCTAAATCTCCAAATTAATTATAAATTATTAATTATTAATAGTTGTAGCTGCCATATTTAGGTGATAAGGCATCAATCACCCACAAGTCACCCTATAAAAATATGCCACTTTGGGCTGTTCATTACTCTAAGTTGATCTTGGCCCGGCGTGCTCTCTGTTACCAGGCAGTAATTTCACTAAATATGCCCTCTCTGGAATGCACATTGACTTAGAAAGAAAGGCTCCTTTATTCTGAATTATTACATTCTTGAAAAGATGGACAACTTCTGTGCAGGAACTTGGCTAAGGAATGAGGGCAAATAGAGCTCTTCTGTCCTTATCTCGCCTGTTTGTATGAAGTAAGGGCAGGCAGTGTGTTATTAATTACCTTAATTAATTCTTAATTATGGACACCCTCATCACTAAAATACATTGGGCTGGGTGTACCATAGTGTTAATCATCAGATCTAGATTTTTTTAATTATCAATAGAAATTAGAGCCTGTCCATCTGCTGATAACATTCAATTTAGTAAATGAATTAAATAATGGAATGAGTATCCAGTGCCCATGTTAATGGCTCATGAGGTTTAAATGGCAAGTTCCATCTAAACGTAAGTGTATTTATAAGACTATACTTGTAAGAACACACAGGGATGAGCAACCACATCTACAACTTAGGAGCCAGACAGGCTGCTTATAGAAGCTTGGAAAGAGATACTTTAGTCTTTGGATAAATATTTAGGAAGTAGTAAATATTTCCTCTTCTGGATCAATACCTTGTATCTCAATGAAGCTGTGAGCTATACCATGTAGGGTCACCTAAGATGGAGCAGGTCGAAGCAGAGAGCTCAGAGAAATTGGGTCCACTGGAGAAGGAACTGGTGCCCACTCCAGTATCTTTGCCAAGGAAACTTTATGGATAAGCACAACCAGACACAAGATGTGCCACAGAGAGTCTGACACAACTGAATGACAAAAAGTACAAACTTAGGAGTCCTGGCTCCTAGACTCTCTGTAACTTTCTACCACTATAAACACCTATGTCAAGCTTAAGGATCTTGCCTAGGTTGGCAGTTGCTGTTCCATGTTCATTGAGAGAGAAGCTGTCATTAGAAGCAAATGTTGTGTCCCAATCAAATCAAACTACAGCTGCAGTTCTAAGCAGTGAGAGGTAAATTTGTTTTGTTGTGTTGTTCAACAACCCTCATTACCATACATATGGAGGTTCACAATGAAAAGCAAGGTCTATAACCTTTATACATATATTTGAACTTCTATAAATGGAAACTTTCATATAAGAGCAATTTGTTTTAAGGTGGAATATTCCCTCTAGATACAGCTAAGATTATGCATTTGATAAAAAATATATTTATTCTACCACTTACAAACTGAATGATGCTTATTTAGGATTATCTGAGATAAAGAAGAGTTGCTTCAGTTTAGAATATAGTGCTCAATGCCAGGCAGCAGCTTTAAAGATTAATAAGTGGTTGTTGTTTGCATCGTTCAGTTGTGTCCGACTCTGGGACCTCATGGACCGTAACACACCAGGTACAACTTTATGTCCATGGTCATGCTGATCCACTCCGTTTTCATGGCAGAGATACTGGACTGGGTTGCCAGTTCCTTCTCTAGTAGGCCACAACATACAGCTCCTTGTATTCCAAGGTGGTCTCCCATCCAAATACTGGCTAGGCCCAACCCTGTCTGGCTTCAGGTTGGTGTGACCTAATGGCTCCCTGACTGGAATTGAACCCAGGTCGCAGCAGTAAATTCACTGGATCCTAACCACTAGACCACCAGGGAACCATTATAAGTGGTACAAAGGGGAAAGTATATTTGTACCACTAACTTTATATTGTTAGTAACCAACATTATCAGTAGAAGGACACATATTTTAGAAAGGTTTCAGAGAATACTACTGGAATTAATAAGGAGAATGGTATGATGAATGGTTATCTAAACAATGTTATTATTCCCTGGAAAAGTCATGCTTGAAAATAGATTGCTATATACAAATTTACTCACTGTCATTACAGAGAAATGTCAAGGGGACTTTCTTTCCAAGGAATTTAAAACCGACAAGAGCTCATTCTTTGTAGTTAGAGGCTGGAAGATTTAACCTTAACATAGAGAGGTGTTTTTACAAAATGTGCAGTTCATGTTGTAGAATTCACTACAAAGGGGACCTTTGGGACCAGGAAACAAATGACACTGGATGTTGTTTTATTTACTTCATCAAAATAAATAAAACATGGATCAGAGAAGATGAAAAATGGTTAGGATCCTGTTTTTCATCAACTCCCAAAATTGTGTTACTATTTACATAGGTGGATAAGACGATGAGTAACAAAAGGTGGAAACACTCTCTATCCCTTTGAAAATTTTATTTTGATGGATATATTAAGCCATTATCAGAAAACTTGCAGTCCAGTATATAAGTAGGAGTCAGTCCCGACACACACTATCTTCCCTTCCCAAGACTCCAGGTACATTATACGAAAAGGAGTGAAAACTTCCTAGGAGTCTGGGAACCCAGATCACGAAAATTAACACAACTGACTCCTAAATATTTTTCCAAAGTGTAATGAATCCTGTCTGGCCCCTAAAAAATATTCATGGCACCTAAGTTTTAGATATTTTTGTCCGACACTGAACATATATACAGTATGTATGTATGTAAATATATAAAAGGTAAAGGTTGTGGAGTGCCCATCACAATCTCCTGACCTTAATATTATCGAGCCACTCTGGGGAGATCTCAAACGTACGGTTCATGCAAGACGACCAAAGACTTTGCATGACCTAGAGGCATTTTGCCAAGACGAATAGGCAGCTATAGCACCTGCAAGAATTAGAGGCCTCATAGACAACTATTACAAAAGACTGCACTCTGTCATTGATGCTAAAGGGGGCAATAAACAGTATTAAGAACTAAGGGTATGCAAACTTCTGATCAGTGCCATTTGGGTTATTACTGTTATCATTATGATTTAATAGGAGCAAAACAACTATGTGATAATAAATGGCTTCATATGGTCACTATCCTTCAATAAATAACATTATTTTGCTTTATCAGTCATATTTTCAAAATATATGCCAAGACTGGGTCTTATATTAATTTAAACTCCAAAAACTGCAATAGGGCTTATTTTCAGGGGATGTCTTATTTTTTATTGTACAACATTTATTCATGTACAAAAATCTATATGTATTCAAATACAATCATGTCATCTTCTTCTGGAACATCTTCATAACTCTCCAAACCACCGAATTCCACCTGTTGCCTGAGGTTATCATACGCTGCTCGCCATTTACGGACCAAACGGATATCCAATTACTTCTCTTTGCAGAAAGCTGTAAGATTCTTGCCCATGGAGTCCTCCACTATTCCTTTCTTGTACTCAACAGAATAGCTCTTTCTTTTTGCACTCATCTTGTCTTAATCATTTATATTATCATTTAACAGATGCCTGGCTGACGTTTGGAACTAAGGCTTATTTTTCGGAGAGGGCTTATATTCCGTGTATCCTGAAAAATTGCGCTAGGGCTTATTTTCGGCATAGGTCTTATTTTCGGGGGAAAGAGGGTATATATATATATATATATATATATATATATATATATATATATATATTTTTTTTTTTGGGGGGGGGTTACAACATTAAATCTAGTGCGCCATCGATAACATTGCATTACTGGTACAGTATGATGAGTGGAGTAATGAAGAAGAAGTAGTGCTGATATTGTTAATTACCAGAATGTTAATTGCTGGTATGTTGTCATTACTGTTACTGTAATTGCTGGTATGTCGTGGTTACTGTTAATTACTGGTATATTGTAAATGTTGTAATTACTGTTAATTACTTGTATGTTTTTTTTTGATTCATGGGTTCCACATTTGGAGTGCGCATTAGATTCGATGGCACACTAGATTCGCATAAATACGGTATATGTAAGTTTGATTTTCAGCTTAAAGACAGGGCCCTACATTCTTTTGAAATGCGTTTTTGCCTTTTATTTAACCCCCGAATAGTGCTATGGAATATGTTGGCGCATTACTATTAAAGGATAATATATATATATATACTAGCAACTTGCCCGTCAAAAATGACGGCAATAAAATTTGAAGGACGTACAGGAGGTAGGGAGCCCATAAGTGAGGTTGGTAGCTAATTTTCTATTCAATTGGCGTCTTTTGGCAGTCTCACAACGGCTTCTGAGTTACGGGCTTGAAAAAAAAATGGCTGCGTTTTTTTTTTAAACCTGTAACTCGGCATCTGTTTAAAGCCTCTCTTGCAAGCCTCGCGATAAGTACCTTTGGCGCTCATTGCGAGCCTTGCTGGCCTCGCGATGAGCGCCAAAGGCCTACAGCCTTCTGCGCTCATTGTGGGCCTCGCGATGAGCGCCAAAGGCGAGCCGCTCCCCACCATCTAAATTGTGGGCCTCACGATGAGTGCCTTCAGTGCTCATTGCGAGCCTCTTTGCTTTCCTCTACTTCAACGCTCATTGCACATACGCAACCCGTAACTTTTAACATTGCGTTAGCAACAAACTCGCAATTCCGACAACTATTATAGCCCTAAAGCTTATATATAAATAAAGCTTATAAAAAAACATTTATTCTGATCTTGTGTCCTATGCATACCTCCTTCATGGGGGATTGGGAGGTGTCAGCTTGAGCATGCAGCCAGTTATAACCAGTCTCAATCGTGCGCGTAACCTAGCTCAACATGATATATTAAGCACACATGCAAGAAATCAGAAGGCTTCAGTGCCCTAGGGGTTAATGGAGTCCCATATGCCAACACCTCTGGTATGCCCTACAGATGTTTGTGATTGTATGTGCATTGTTGTTGTTCAGTGATTCAGTCGTGTCCGACTTTCCGTGACCCTTTTGGACAGCAGCACACCAGGCAACTGGTTGTATCTTTTCCATAAGATTTTCTTAGCAAATATATTGGAGTGGGTGCCAGTTCCTTCTCTAGTGGACCACAATTTGTCTGACCTCTCTGCTATGACCTGTCCATCTTGGGTGACCCTATATGGTTTAGCTCACAGCTTCATTGAAGTATACAAGCCCCTTCACCACAACAAGTTATCAACCCAGAAGGGGTGTATGTGCATATATACACTCAAATATATATATATATATATATATATATATATATATATATACATATATACATACACACATATATATATATATATATATATATATATATATATATATATATATATATATATATACACATAACTGCACCCATTTCTATTTGTTTATTTTATTTTCCTTTGTTTACTTTGCTGACATTATTTCATATAGAGGACTATTTGTTTTGTAAGGATCGGTGTCAATGTATAGAGTCTCTGTGCGTAGCTGGTCTTTGCCATCCAGTCTCCTCTCCATTATTGTTATTTCCTCCTCTTAAGGATTTGGAAAATTCTTCAGGAACTATCCGATAAGATATATTATATACCACCCAGAGAGTACCATAAGTAGGTAGGTCAACTAGATACAGACAGATGACACACCTCACTGTGTAAAGAAAACATAAAGATAAGGTTTATACTGTATGTAGCAACCTTTGACCTGCCCTTTCACTGCCTGAAATACATCCCAATAATAACTCACAGATTGGCCATGTGTTGGAGACTAAAGAGGAATTTGTAGAATCAGAGAAGAAAGGCACCCAGCGGAGGTCAATCTCAGCAAATAACCCCTGTGCATACTTCAAATAATTTCTGAAAACAATGAAGGTCCAGTACTGGCTGGAGATTTGGATCATGTAGCATTATGTGTCTACATTACCCACATAACTCTTGTAATTGGTAATATAATCCAATATAAAATGATTTAGTAGTTTATAGATAGAGGGTTTATGATTACATAGAGCCTCATTCAATTGCAAGCCTGAAAGTCATGGGATGTAGGCCGTAAGTCTGCGGGCCTGCTGTGGGCCCGCAGGAGGCCAGAGTTACGGTGCTATTCAATTCGGCAAAACCATGCCATTGTATGTAGCATTTGCCAGCTTGAACAGATCCATTAACCAACGCCGTAATGCCCGAGTTAGAAACAGCCAATGGAAACAGAGATTGTCATCATTACATCAATGAAAAATGGAGTTAGGGTTTCCAAGTCCTACAGGCTTCAATTGCGAGTTACAATCGGACCCACATTCCTGAAATATAGCAATAAAGGTAAAACAGTAAATATGATATTCTATTACATGCGAGTTCCATTATATGTATTACCTCATTGGATGCCGGCATCGCTATAACAGCGCTACGGAATATGTTGGCGCGATATAAATAAAGACAATAATAATGGAGATTAAACATGAAATAAAGTATTTTTCTGGCCCGATTTGCGAGCTTGAGAATGTTGTGCTATTAATTATAATACCTAACATCACTTTCACTTTTAATAAAAGTGCAGTATTGATTTTTTATTTGCTTTTACAGTGCTCCGGACATGTCATTAAGCCCTTTGCGAGTCCTCCTTGGTACCCATGACTTATGGTTCGACTTTTGCCATTTGAAGCCTGGAGTGGTTAGTGAGGGGGAATCGAAGCACTTGAAAAACGACTTGCGATTTTAGCATTCTCAACACTTGCGGCCATGAAAGATCAAAGGCTTGGAGGGGCATTAACTTGCGATGTTAATCGGAGGCCGGAGCCCGTAACTTGTTCGGAGCCCCCAAAAAGAATAACAAAATAACTTGAGTGCTACATTTTTGAAGCCTGGATCTCTAGAAAGCTCAATTGAATGAGGCTAGCGTCTGGAATATATTACAGAAATCAAAATGGTGCCGTTCTTGTGTTCTGACCATATCTGCAATGTTTTTTTGTTTGCGTAACTTTAATTACACAATTTGATGCTGGATGCTGGATGTATTGTTTTCCAGGAATTATATCAGTAACTAGCGACTTGCCAGTCAAAAATGACGGCAATAAAAAGTGAAGCCTGGCAATGCTGTTTGCCACACAATGGGAGCCTCTCCCCCTCTACTTTACTGGCCTCCCCTGTGTCTCTTCTCCACCTCTCCCTCCCGTGTCTCTTTCCACCTCCCCTGTGTCTCTTCCTCTCTGTGTCTCTTTCCCCCCTCTCCCCCTGTGTCTCTTTTCCCTCTCTCCCCGTGTCTCTTCCCCCCCTCTCCCCGTGTCTCTTTCCCCCCTCTCCCCTGTGTCTCTTTCTCCCCCTCTCCCTCTGTGTCTCTTTCCCCCTCTTCCTCTGTGTCTCTCCCCCTCTCCCTCTGTGTCTCCCTCCCCCTCTGTGTCTCTCTGTGTCTCTCCCCCCCTGTGTCTTCCCCCCCTCCCTTTGTGTCTCTTTCCCCTCTCCCTCTGTGCCTCCTTCCCCTCTCCCTCTATGTCCCTTCTCCTCCTCCCTTTGTGTCTCTTCTCCCCCCTCTCCCTCTGTGTCTCTTCCCTCCTCTCCCTCTGTGTCTATTCCCCCTCTCCCTCTGTGTCTCTTCTCCCCCTCCCTCTGTGTCTCTTCTCCCCCCTCTCCCTCTGTGTCTCTTCCCTCCTCTCCCTCTGTGTCTCTTCCCCCCTCTCCCTCTGTGTCTCTTCCCCCCTCTGTGTCTCTTTCCCCCCTCTTCCTCTGTGTCTCTTCCCCCTTCCTCTGTGTCTCTTCTACCCCTCTCCCTCTGTGTCTCTTCCCCCCTCTCCCTCTGTGTCTCTTCCCCCCCTCTCTCTGTGTTTCTCCCATCCTGTGTCTCTTCCCCCTTCCCTCTGTGTCTCTTTCCCCCCTCTTCCTCTGTGTCTCTTGCCCCTTCCTCTGTGTCTCTTCTACCCCTCTCCCTCTGTGTCTCTTGCCCCCTCTCCCTCTGTGTCTCTACCCCCCTCTCCCTCTGTGTCTCTTGCCCCCTCTCCCTCTGTGTCTCTTCACCCCCCTCTCCCTCTGTGTCTCTTCCCCCCTCTTGCTCTGTGTCTCTTCCCCCCCTCTCTGTGTTTCTCCCGTCCTGTGTCTCTCCCCCCTCCCTCTGTGTCTTTTCCCCCGTCTCCCTCTGTGTCTCTTCCCCCTCTCCCTCTGTCTCTTCCCTCTCCTTATGCGCTGTGCATGCACAATGTGTTGCTTTCTCCCCCTCTGTGTCTCTTTCCCCCTCTCCCTCTGTGTCTCTTCTCCCCTCTCCCTCTGTGTCTCTTCCCCCCTCTCCCTCTGTGTCTCTTCCCCCCCTCTCTCTGTGTTTCTCCCATCCTGTGTCTCTCCCCCCTCCCTCTGTGTCTTTTCCCCCGTCTCCCTCTGTGTCTCTTCCCCCTCTCCCTCTGTCTCTTCCCTCTCCTTATGCGCCGTGCATGCACAATGTGTCGCTTTCTCCTCCTCTGTGTCTCTTTCCCCCTCTCCCTCAGTGTCTCTTTCCCCCTCTCCCTCTGTGTCTCTTTCTCCCTCTGTGTCTCTTTCCCCCTCTCCCTCTGTGTTTCTTCCCCCCTCTCTCTGTGTCTCCCCCTCTCTGTGTCTCTTGAAAAACGACTTGCGATTTTAGCATTCTCAACACTTGCGGCCATGAAAGATCAAAGGCTTGGAGGGGCATTAACTTGCGATGTTAACCATCGCATTGAATCGGAGGCCGGAGCCCGTAACTTGTTCGGAGCCCCCAAAAAGAATAACAAAATAACTTGAGTGCTACATTTTTGAAGCCTGGATCTCTAGAAAGCTCAATTGAATGAGGCTAGCGTCTGGAATATATTACAGAAATCAAAATGGTGCCGTTCTTGTGTTCTGACCATATCTGCAATGTTTTTTTGTTTGCGTAACTTTAATTACACAATTTGATGCTGGATGCTGGATGTATTGTTTTCCAGGAATTATATCAGTAACTAGCGACTTGCCAGTCAAAAATGACGGCAATAAAAAGTGAAGCCTGGCAATGCTGTTTGCCACACAATGGGAGCCTCTCCCCCTCTACTTTACTGGCCTCCCCTGTGTCTCTTCTCCACCTCTCCCTCCCGTGTCTCTTTCCACCTCCCCTGTGTCTCTTCCTCTCTGTGTCTCTTTCCCCCCTCTCCCCCTGTGTCTCTTTTCCCTCTCTCCCCGTGTCTCTTCCCCCCCTCTCCCCGTGTCTCTTTCCCCCCTCTCCCCCTGTGTCTCTTTCTCCCCCTCTCCCTCTGTGTCTCTTTCCCCCTCTTCCTCTGTGTCTCTCCCCCTCTCCCTCTGTGTCTCCCTCCCCCTCTGTGTCTCTCTGTGTCTCTCCCCCCCTGTGTCTTCCCCCCTCCCTTTGTGTCTCTTTCCCCTCTCCCTCTGTGCCTCCTTCCCCTCTCCCTCTATGTCCCTTCTCCTCCTCCCTTTGTGTCTCTTCTCCCCCCTCTCCCTCTGTGTCTCTTCCCTCCTCTCCCTCTGTGTCTATTCCCCCTCTCCCTCTGTGTCTCTTCCCCCCTCTGTGTCTCTTTCCCCCCTCTTCCTCTGTGTCTCTTCCCCCTTCCTCTGTGTCTCTTCTACCCCTCTCCCTCTGTGTCTCTTGCCCCCTCTCCCTCTGTGTCTCTTCCCCCCTCTCCCTCTGTGTCTCTTCCCCCCCTCTCTCTGTGTTTCTCCCATCCTGTGTCTCTTCCCCCTTCCCTCTGTGTCTCTTTCCCCCCTCTTCCTCTGTGTCTCTTGCCCCTTCCTCTGTGTCTCTTCTACCCCTCTCCCTCTGTGTCTCTTGCCCCCTCTCCCTCTGTGTCTCTACCCCCCTCTCCCTCTGTGTCTCTTGCCCCCTCTCCCTCTGTGTCTCTTCACCCCCCTCTCCCTCTGTGTCTCTTCCCCCCTCTTGCTCTGTGTCTCTTCCCCCCCCTCTCTGTGTTTCTCCCGTCCTGTGTCTCTCCCCCCTCCCTCTGTGTCTTTTCCCCCGTCTCCCTCTGTGTCTCTTCCCCCTCTCCCTCTGTCTCTTCCCTCTCCTTATGCGCTGTGCATGCACAATGTGTTGCTTTCTCCCCCTCTGTGTCTCTTTCCCCCTCTCCCTCTGTGTCTCTTCTCCCCTCTCCCTCTGTGTCTCTTCCCCCCTCTCCCTCTGTGTCTCTTCCCCCCCTCTCTCTGTGTTTCTCCCATCCTGTGTCTCTCCCCCCTCCCTCTGTGTCTTTTCCCCCGTCTCCCTCTGTGTCTCTTCCCCCTCTCCCTCTGTCTCTTCCCTCTCCTTATGCGCCGTGCATGCACAATGTGTCGCTTTCTCCTCCTCTGTGTCTCTTTCCCCCTCTCCCTCAGTGTCTCTTTCCCCCTCTCCCTCTGTGTCTCTTTCTCCCTCTGTGTCTCTTTCCCCCTCTCCCTCTGTGTTTCTTCCCCCCTCTCTCTGTGTCTCCCCCTCTCTGTGTCTCTCCCCTCCTGTGTCTCCCCCCTCCCTCTGTGTCTCTTCCCCCTCTCCCTCTGTGTCTCTTCCCCCCTCTCCCTTTGTGTCTCTTTCCCCCTCTCCCTGTGTCTCTTCCCCCCTCTCCCCTGTGTCTCTTTCTCCCCCTCTCCCTCTGTGTCTCTTTCCCCCACTTCCTCTGTGTCTCTCCCCCCTCTCCCCCTGTGTCTCTCCCCCCCTCCCTTTGTGTCTCTTCCCCCTCTCCCCCTGTGCCTCTTCCCCCTCTCCCTCTATGTCTCTTTTCCCCCTCCCTCTGTGTCTCTTCTCCCCCCTCTCCCTCTGTGTCTCTTCCCTCCTCTCCCTCTGTGTCTCTTCCCCCTCTCCCTCTGTGTCTCCTACCCCCTCTCCCTCTGTGTCTCTTTCCCCCCTCTCCCTCTGTGTCTCTTCCCCCTCCCTCTGTGTCTCTTGCCCCCTCCCTCTGTGTCTCTTCCCCCCTTTCCCTCTGTGTCTCTTCACCCCCCCTCTCCCTCTGTGTCTTTTCCCCCCTCTCCCTCTGTGTCTCTCCCCCTCCCTCTGTGTCGCTTTCTCCTCCTCTGTGTCTCTTTCCCCCTCTCCCTCTGTGTATCTTTCCCCCTCTCCCTCTGTGTCCCTTTTCCCCCTCTCTCTCTGTGTCTCTTCCCCCCTCTCTCTGTCTCTCTCCCCCTCTCTCTGTGTCTCTCCCATCCTGTGTCTCTCCCCCTCCCTCTGTGTCTCTTCCCCCCTCTCCTTCTGTGTCTCTTCCCCCCTCTCCCTCTGTGTCTCTTCCCCCTCTCCCTCTGTCTCTCTTCCCCCTCTCCCTCTGTGTCTCTTCCCCCCTCTCCCTCTGTGTCTCTTCCCCCTCTCCCTCTGTGTCTCTTCCCCCTCTCTCTGTCTCTTCCCCCCTCTCTCTGTGTCTCTCCCCTCCTGTGTCTCTCCCCCTCCCTCTGTGTCTATTCCCCCCTCTCCCCCTGTGTCTCTCCCCCCTCCCTTTGTGTCTCTTCCCCCCTCTCCCTCTATGTCTCTTCTCCCCCTCCCTCTGTGTCTCTTCTCCCCCCTCTCCCTCTGTGTCTCTTCCCTCCTCTCCCTCTGTGTCTCTTCCCCCTCTCCCTCTGTGTCTCCTACCCCCTCTCCCTCTGTGTCTCTTTCCCCCCTCTCCCTCTGTGTCTCTTCCCCCTCCCTCTGTGTCTCTTGCCCCCCTCCCTCTGTGTCTCTTCCCCCCTTTCCCTCTGTGTCTCTTCACCCCCCCTCTCCCTCTGTGTCTTTTCCCCCCTCTCCCTCTGTGTTTCTCCCCCTCCCTCTGTGTCGCTTTCTCCTCCTCTGTGTCTCTTTCCCCCTCTCCCTCTGTGTCTCTTTCCCCCTCTCCTTCTGTGTCTCTTTTCCCCCTCTCCCTCTGTTTCTCTTCCCCCCTCTCTCTGTCTCTCTCCCCCCTCTCTCTGTGTCTCTCCCCTCCTGTGTCTCTCCCCCCTCCCTCTGTGTCTCATCCCCCCTCTCCCTCTGTGTCTCTTCCCCCCTCTCCCTCTGTGTCTCTTCCCCCTCTCCCTCTGTCTCTCTTCCCCCTCTCCCTCTGTGTCTCTTCCCCCCTCTCCCTCTGTGTCTCTTCCCCCTCTCCCTCTGTGTCTCTTCACCCCCTCTCCCTCTGTGTCTCTTCACCCCCCTCTCCCTCTGTGTCTCTTGCCCCCTCTTCCTCTGTGTCTCTTCCCCCTCTCCCTCTGTGTTTCTTCCCCCTCTGTGTCTCTTCCCCCTCTCCCTCTGTCTCTATTCCCCCCTCTCCCTCTGTGTCTCTTCCCCCTCTCCCTCTGTGTCTCTTCACCCCCTCTCCCTCTGTGTCTCTTCACCCCCCTCTCCCTCTGTGTCTCTTCCCCCCTCTTCCTCTGTGTCTCTTCTACCCCTCTCCCTCTGTGTCTCTTGCCCCCACTCCCTCTGTGTCTCTTCCCCCTCTCCCTCTGTCTCTCTTCCCCCTCTCCCTCTGTGTCTCTTCCCCCCTCTCCCTCTGTGTCTCTTCCCCCTCTCCCTCTGTGTCTCTTCACCCCCTCTCCCTCTGTGTCTCTTCACCCCCCTCTCCCTCTGTGTCTCTTACCCCCTCTTCCTCTGTGTCTCTTCCCCCTCTCCCTCTGTGTTTCTTCCCCCTCTGTGTCTCTTCCCCCTCTCCCTCTGTCTCTCTTCCCCCTCTCCCTCTGTGTCTCTTCCCCCCTCTCCCTCTGTGTCTCTTCCCCCTCTCCCTCTGTGTCTCTTCACCCCCTCTCCCTCTGTGTCTCTTCACCCCCCTCTCTCTCTGTGTCTCTTCCCCCCTCTTCCTCTGTGTCTCTTCTACCCCTCTCCCTCTGTGTCTCTTGCCCCCTCTCCCTCTGTGTCTCTACCCCCTCTCCCTCTGTGTCTCTTGCCCCCCCTCTCCCTCTGTGTCTCTTCACCCCCCTCTCCCTCTGTGTCTCTTCCCCCCTCTCCCTCTGTGTCTCTTCCCCCCTCTCCCTCTGTGTCTCTTCCCCCCCTCTCTCTGTGTTTCTCCCCTCCTGTGTCTCTCCCCCCTCCCTCTGTGTCTCTTCCCCCCTCTCCCTCTGTGTCTCTTCCCGCTCTCCCTCTGTCTCTTCCCTCTCCTTATGCGCCGTGCATGCGCAATGTGTCGCTTTCTCCTCCTCTGTGTCTCTTTCCCCCTCTCCCTCTGTGTCTCTTTCCCCCTCTCCCTCTGTGTCTCTTCTCCCCTCTCCCTCTGTGTCTCTTCCCCCCTCTCCCTCTGTGTCTCTTCCCCCCTCTCTCTGTGTTTCTCCCGTCCTGTGTCTCTCCCCCCTCCCTCTGTGTCTCTTCCCCTGTCTCCCTCTGAGTCTCTTCCCCCTCTCCCTCTGTCTCTTCCCTTTCCTTATGCGCCGTGCATGCACAATGTGTCGCTTTCTCCTCCTCTGTGTCTCTTTCCCCCTCTCCCTCACTGTCTCTTTCCCCTATCCCTCTGTGTCTCTTTCCCCCTCTCTCTCTGTGTCTCTTCCCCCCCTCTCTCTGTGTCTCCCCCCTCTCTCTGTGTCTCTCCCCTCCTGTGTCTCCCCCTCCCTCTGTGTCTCTTCCCCCTCTCCCTCTGTGTCTCTTCCCCCCTCTCCCTCTGTGTCTCTTTCCCCCTCTCCCTGTGTCTCTTCCCCCCTCTCCCCCTGTGTCTCTTTCTCCCCCTCTCCCTCTGTGTCTCTTTCCCCCTCTTCTTCTGTGTCTCTCCCCCCTCTCCCTCTTTGTCTTTCTCCCCTCTCTGTGTCTCTCACCCCCTGTGTCTCTCCCCCCTCCCTTTGTGTCTCTTCCCCCCTCTCCCCCTGTGCCTCTTCCCCCCTCTCCCTCTATGTCTCTTCTCCCCCTCCCTCTGTGTCTCTTCTCCCCCCTCTCCCTCTGTGTCTCTTCCCTCCTCTCCCTCTGTGTCTCTTCCCCCCTCTCCCTCTGTGTCTCCTACCCCCTCTCCCTCTGTGTCTCTTTCCCCCCTCTCCCTCTGTGTCTCTCCCCCCTCCCTCTGTGTCGCTTTCTCCTCCTCTGTGTCTCTTTCCCCCTCTCCCTCTGTGTCTCTTCCCCCTCTGCCTCTGTGTCTCTTCACCCCCTCTCCCTCTGTGTCTCTTCACCCCCTCTCCCTCTGTGTCTCTTCCCCCCTCTCCCTCTGTGTCTCTTCCCCCTCTCCCTCTGTGTCTCTTCACCCCCTCTCCCTCTGTGTCTCTTCACCCCCCTCTCCCTCTGTGTCTCTTACCCCCTCTTCCTCTGTGTCTCTTCTACCCCTCTCCCTCTTTGTCTCTTGCCCCCACTCCCTCTGTGTCTCTTCCCCTTCTCCCTCTGTCTCTCTTCCCCCTCTCTATCTGTGTCTCTTCCCCCCTCTCCCTCTGTGTCTCTTCCCCCTCTCCCTCTGTGTCTCTTCACCCCCTCTCCCTCTGTGTCTCTTCACCCCCCTCTCCCTCTGTGTCTCTTCCCCCCTCTTCCTCTGTGTCTCTTCCCCCTCTCCCTCTGTGTTTCTTCCCCCTCTGTGTCTCTTTCCCCTCTCCCTCTGTCTCTCTTCCCCCTCTCCCTCTGTGTCTCTTCCCCCCTCTCTTTCTGTGTCTCTTCCCCCTCTCCCTCTGTGTCTCTTCACCCCCTCTCCCTCTGTGTCTCTTCCCCCTCTGTGTCTCTTCACCCCCTCTCCCTCTGTGTCTCTTCACCCCCCTCTCTCTCTGTGTCTCTTCCCCCCTCTTCCTCTGTGTCTCTTCTACCCCTCTCCCTCTGTGTCTCTTGCCCCCTCTCCCTCTGTGTCTCTACCCCCCTCTCCCTCTGTGTCTCTTGCCCCCCTCTCCCTCTATGTCTCTTCACCCCCCTCTCCCTCTGTGTCTCTTCCCCCCTCTCCCTCTGTGTCTCTTCCCCCCTCTCCCTCTGTGTCTCTTTCCCCCCTCTCTCTGTGTTTCTCCCCTCCTGTGTCTCTCCCCCCTCCCTCTGTGTCTCTTCCCCCCTCTCCCTCTGTGTCTCTTCCCGCTCTCCCTCTGTCTCTTCCCTCTCCTTATGCGCCGTGCATGCACAATGTGTCGCTTTCTCCTCCTCTGTGTCTCTTTCCCCCTCTCCCTCTGTGTCTCTTTCCCCCTCTCCCTCTGTGTCTCTTCTCCCCTCTCCCTCTGTGTCTCTTCCCCCCTCTCCCTCTGTGTCTCTTCCTCCCCTCTCTCTGTGTTTCTCCCATCCTGTGTCTCTCCCCCCTCCCTCTGTGTCTCTTCCCCCGTCTCCCTCTGAGTCTCTTCCCCCTCTCCCTCTGTCTCTTCCCTCTCCTTATGCGCCGTGCATGCACAATGTGTCACTTTCGCCTCCTCTGTGTCTCTTTCCCCCTCTCCCTCAGTGTCTCTTTCCCCTATCCCTCTGTGTCTCTTTCCCCCTCTCCCTCTGTGTCTCTTCCCCCCCTCTCTCTGTGTCTCCTCCCTCTCTCTGTGTCTCTCCCCTCCTGTGTCTCCCCCCTCCCTCTGTGTCTCTTCCCCCTCTCCCTCTGTGTCTCTTCCCCCTCTCCCTCTGTGTCTCTTTCCCCCTCTCCCTGTGTCTCTTCCCCCCTCTCCCCCTGTGTCTCTTTCTCCCCCTCTCCCTCTGTGTCTCTTTCCCCCTCTTCTTCTGTGTCTCTCCCCCCTCTCCCTCTTTGTCTTTCCCCCCTCTCTGTGTCTCTCACCCCCTGTGTCTCTCCCCCCTCCCTTTGTGTCTCTTCCCCCCTCTCCCCCTGTGCCTCTTCCCCCCTCTCCCTCTATGTCTCTTCTCCCCCTCCCTCTGTGTCTCTTCTCCCCCCTCTCCCTCTGTGTCTCTTCCCTCCTCTCCCTCTGTGTCTCTTCCCCCCCTCTCCCTCTGTGTCTCCTACCCCCTCTCCCTCTGTGTCTCTTTCCCCCCTCTCCCTCTGTGTCTCTCCCCCCTCCCTCTGTGTCGCTTTCTCCTCCTCCGTGTCTCTTTCCCCCTCTCCCTCTGTGTCTCTTTCCCCCTCTCCTTCTGTGTCTCTTTCCCCCCTCTCCCTCTGTGTCTCTTTCCCCCTCTCTCTGTCTCTCTCCTCACTCTCTCTGTGTCTCTCCCCTCCTGTGTCTCTCCCCCTCCCTCTGTGTCTCTTCCCCCCTCTCCCTCTGTGTCTCTTCCCCCCTCTCCCTCTGTGTCTCTTCCCCCTCTCCCTCTGTCTCTCTTGCCCCTCTCCCTCTGTGTCTCTTCCCCCTCTCCCTCTGTGTCTCTTCCCCCTCTCCCTCTGTGTCTCTTCACCCCCTCTCCCTCTGTGTCTCTTCACCCCCCTCTCCCTCTGTGTCTCTTCCCCCCTCTTCCTCTGTGTCTCTTCCCCTCTCTCCCTCTGTGTCTCTTCCCCCTCCTGTGTCTCTTCCCTTTCCTTATGCGCCGCGCTCTGCGCATGTGCGGCCCATGCAGCGCATTGCGCATGCGCAGCTTGTGTTGCGCTCTGCGCATGCGTGGCTAACACCGCACAATAGGCATGCACGCAATCCAATCGTCTTTTCGATCGGTTTATTGTCAAACTGCGATTCGGCGCAAGCGTGACGACGAATTGCAGTTTGACAATTATATTATGTGATATTGCATCATAAATAAAGATATAAATACAACATGCATATGGTAGTTATAATGGTGAATGAGATAACAAGATAATGTTAAATATACAGGTTAATTTTGCAATATATAGATAATAACGGGTTAACTATGTTTTACTGGTGAATATGGATGCATACTTATTTTGTTCTGCCTTATGATTAGATATCACTTTGTTTAATTTTAGCTAATGGTTTTCAACTCCAGATCTCAGTGTCCTAAGTTATAGGGAAACCACCTAGGGAAGCCAAGAGTTGGTCCAAAGTAACAGAAAGCCATGACATCATCACTCAGTTCAACTTTGACGTGACAGACTCCAGACACAAGGCTGGAAATGGCAGACCATGACCCCTATTCAACTGAGAAAATTGTAGTTGCAGGACCCGTAATGGAGCCCGTACACTAACTTGCTTTTCAATTGGCATCTTTTCGCTAGCCGCAAACAATTTTGTAACTCCAACCCATCTAAGCATTTAATCTGTCAAGCCCGTAATTGTTACAATCGCAAATCAAGCTCGTAAATCTGCAACAAAAAATTATTTTTTATTCGTCTCATTTCATCAATCTCGGGAATCGACCTCTAAACACTAAATGATTGACGTTTAACCTCCATGTTTTACTGCCTTAATGATGACGGTCTCATTTACTATTGGCTGTTTCTAAATCGGTAGGTATGGCCTTGCCTAATTGACCATGCTCTGAAATGCTAATTACGATTGCATGGCTTGCGGTTTCGACTTTCAATTTTTAATTGAATCGATCTGTAACTGTTGCAAATTTCCAGCCTGCAGACTTAGTGCCTGTTTAAAAGGCAACTGCGGACATGGAATCGAATAGGGGCCCTTGAGTTTCTTTTCAAGTTCAGTGTCAGACTCCAGCCATCGTCTTCATCCTGATAAGGTCATCAAGGAGGAAGGTTTCTTGGGAGGTCTAAAGGGCTTTAAGATCAATCTAGATAACAGGGAAACAGTTATCCATAAGCTGCCGCCATCGCAAAAACTCACAAAAGCTGACAAGTGAGACCACTTTAACACTGCAAGACTCCACCCAATGGAAAGCATTTTGTTGATATTATTTTCTGTCCGAAAATTTTGCACTGCCTTTTAGACAAATTTACCTCCCCCTATTAACTTTGAAGTTGGCGGAGAACAGCATCAGCTGGGTTTGATCTTTTAAAGTAAGCTTACTATTGAATGTTGTTTTTGTTAAAACACTTAACACACATTTTTTTGATGATTTATGCCTACTTAAAACAACCCAAGTGAGCTAAAAGAGGTAAAAGAGGCTGTTCTTAGAGCGGGTTATAATGTCCATAGAACTGACATATTGACGTTAATTTGTTATCTGATTGAGGACCTCTAATTTTTTTTGCTAATTAGCAAACCTAGCTCCTTTTTAGGTATTACGGTTATCCCTTGACAGAGACTTGGCTATTTGTGCGACCACCAATCAATGGGGCTGAAGACTCCTCTTACAAAGCACAAGTAGAAAGTATCTTTTGCCCAAGAATTAAAGCATTAGGAGTTGGCAGACTGTTATCAGTAACACCCTACACACATTTTCATAATCTATCATATGATAAGACTTTTGGACTAGATGGATCCAAGTGTTAGCACCCAAATCTTGATAAGCAGCTATTTCTAGCAAGCAAACTAAACTATGGTGGTATCTTCCAGAACATTTTACACAATCACTAATATAGTTTCTAAAGTGTGTGTAACGATATAGAAACTATTTGTATGGATTTCCATACAAGCTGTAGTGCACATGTGCGGCGCCAGCTAGGGGAGGGAGGAGGGAGGGGAGAGACGGAGGGCGGGAGGGAACATGGAGAAGGAGGGAGGAGGGGGGGAAAGGAACACAGGGTATAGGGGGAAAGAGACACAGGGGAGGAAGAAGGTGGAAAGAGACAGAGGAGGAAGGGACACAGGGGAGGGAGGAGGGGGAAAGAGACAGAGGAGGAAAGATACACAGGGGAGAGAGGAGGAGGGAAAGAGACACAGGGGAAAAGGGGAAAGAGACAGAGGGGGAAAGAGGGGAAGAGAAAGAGGGGGAAAGGGGGAAAGAGACAGAGGAGTGTGGGGGAAGAGACACAGTGGAGGGAGAGGGGGTAAAGAAACACAGGGGAGGGAGGAGGTGGAAAGAGACAAAGGGGAAAGTGAGAAATAGACAGAGGGGGAAGGGACACAGGGGAAGGAGGAGGGGGAAACAGACAGAGGGGGAAAGAGGGAAAGAGAAAGAGGGGAAAGGGGGAAGAGACAGAGGAGTGAGCAGGCTAGAGACATAGTGGAGGGAGAGGGGGTAAAGAGTCACAGGGGAGGGAGAGGGGGGAAGAGAGACAGGGGAGCGAGTGGGGAGGAGACACATGTAATAATATACCATCATTTATGACGGGTAAAGGACTAGTATATTATAAGATTCTTCTCATATTCAGATACCGCCTTGTAGCAGAAGTCTGTTTATTAAATTAAAATCCAAATTATATGTCTGAAGGGATTTAAGCTAGTTTTACATACTACAGATGTGTTCAAGCTTACATTGTAAGTTTCTTCACTATGGGATCTTGACAGCCAACTCCATTGACTTAAACAGAAAGGAACTAAGAAGTTATTTCCCCTTCTGAATCACTGCCTTGTCGTGGTGAAGGGGCCTGTTTACCTCAATGAAGCTTAAGCTTACAAAGCACAAGTAGAAAGTATCTTCTGCCCAAGACATAAAGCATTAGAGTTGGCAGACTGTTATCAGTAACACCCTACACACAGTAATAATTTATCATATGATAAGACTTTTGGACTAGATGGATCCAAGTGTTAGCACCCAAATCTTGATAAGCAGCTATTTCTAGAAAGTGAACTAAACTATGGTGGTATCTTCCACAACATTTTACACCATCACTAATATAGTTTCTAAAGTGTGCGTAACGATATGGAAACTATTTGTATGGATTTCCATACAAGCTGTAGTGCACATGTGCGGCGCCAGCTAGGGGAGGGAGGAAGGGGGAAACAGACAGAGGGGGAAAGGGGACCAGGGAAGGAGGGAGGAGGGGGGAAAGGGACACAGGGGAGAGAGGAGGGGTAAAGAGACACAGGGGAGGGAGGAGGAGGGAAAGAGACACATGGGAGGGAGGAGGAGGGAAAGGGACACATGGGAAAGGGGGAAAGAGACAGCGGGGGAAAGGGACACAGAGGATGGAGGAGGGGGGAAATAGACACAGACGAAAGAGATAGAGTGGGAAAGGGAGAAAGAGACACAGGGAGAGGGGGAAAGAGACAGAGGGGAAAAGGGACACAGGGGAGGGAGGAGGGGGAAAGAGGCAAAGGGGGAAAGAGACACAGGGGAGGTTGGAGGGGGGAAAGAGACAAAGGGCAAAGTGGGCAAGAGACAGAGAGTGGAAGAGACACATGAGAGGAAGAAGGGGGGAAAGAGACACAGGGGAGAGGGGGAAAGAGACAGACGGGGAAAGGGACACGGGAGGGAGGAGGGGGGAAGTGGCAAAGGGGGAAAAAGACACAGGGGAGTTTGGAGGGGGGAAAGAGACAAAGGGGAAAAGGGGAAAGAGACAGACAGTGGAAGAGACACAGGGGAGGGAGGAGGGGGGAAAGAGACACAGGGGAAAGGGGGAAAGGAACACAGGGGAGGGAGGAGGGTGAAAGAGACACAGGGGAAAGGGGGAATGAGACAGAGGTGAGGGAGGAGAGGGAAAGAGACACAGGGGAGGGAGAGGGGGGAAAGAGACACAGGGAAAGAGAGAGGGAAGAGACACAAGGAAGGGAGAGGGGGAGAGACACAGGGGGAGGAGAGGGTGGAGAAACACAGGGGGAGGGAGATGGGGAAAAGACAGAGAGATGGGAGGGGGAAAGAGACAGGGGAGGGAGAGGGGGGAGGAGACACAGGGGAGGGAGGGGGGAAAGAGACACAGGGGAAGGAGAGGGGGTAAGAGACACATGTAATATTATACCATCATTTATGATGGGTAAACAACTAGTATATTATAGGAATGCTTCTCATATTCAGATACCACCTTGTAGCAGAAGTCTGTTTATTAAATTAAAGTCCAAATGATATGTCTGAAGGGATTTAAGCTAGTTTTACATACTACAGATGTGTTCAAGCTTACATTGTAAGTTTCTTCACTATGGGATCTCGACAGCCAACTCCATTGACTTAAACAGAAAGGAACTAAGAAGTTATTTCCCCTTCTGGATCCATACCTTGTCATGGTGAAAGGGATTGTGTACCTCAGTGAAGCTGTGAGCTAAACCATGTAGGGTCACCCAAGATGGGCAGGTCATAGCAGGGAGGTCAGATACATTGCAGCCTACTGGAGAAGGAACTGGCAACCCACGTCAGTATCTTTGCCAAGAAAACCTTATGGATAAGCACAACCAGACACAAGATGTGCCTGGCGTGCTGCGCTCCATAGGGTTACAGAGCATCAGACACAACTGAATGACTAAACAACAACAACAATTTTTTTACTTAACCCAGTAGGAAAAATACCAAGGAAGTAAATTTCCACCTCTCTATATACCTACTACTGATAAACTGAGGTGTATGAACTTGGAAAGAGACAGACCAAATGATAAACGTGGAAAGAAAGAGAGAAAAACATGAAATACTGGAAAACGGAGTGGGAATATAGAAGAGTGAATGGAAACAGGTGAACTATTTACTGCCACCCCTTGAATTACCCCTATCCTAGGCTTCTGCTTTGTTGACTTTTTGGCAAATCTGGCCCAATATGATGCCAAGTTTACATTAAAATTACTCAGTGATGTTTTTTTCTTAATAGCTTCAGCAATGCCATCTAATAAAATGCATGATTTAGTTTCCTAAAATAAAATGAAGTACTTTTAAGCTGCTGTAAAGCTTTCAAAAATACGTCCAAGAAGTAAATGAGGTTGTCTGCTTCCTGCCTGTTATCATCTACAGTAAGAACCCTATGCTGGCTATTCAGCCAATCACGGATGACATCCCTGGATGTTTTCAATGATCCCTTGTCATTGGCTGAGAAGCCTATCCCACTGTATTATGGGAAATGACAAGGGGTAGAAGAAACATTTGAGCCTTACTTTCTTGTTTAAAGGTTTTAAGGTGAGTTGATAGTTTTAAGATGAGTTGAATGGCAACCTGGTTCATATATACCCCCTACCCAAGTCAAAAAGAGGCAAACAATAGTTTCAACATTTTTTTAATGTGAGATAGAGAGATAGAGGGTGGATTTATTGTATTTATTGGTAATAGGGGTATAGATAATGAGGATATATCTTTTGGACTGCAAGAGAGACTGATTTGCTAAAGATGGACATGCTCTGACATTGGGGGCCAAATGGGAAGATTGTGTGGGCCACATGAAGCCCCCAGCTATTTGTTATTCATGTCTTTATCTTTGTTTTAGTTGCCTAATTTCTCTGTAACTGATGACATCAGTTGTATTTTGTATTCTGGGTCATATTATTTGAATATTTGTGTATCTAGGATATAAAACTCCAACATTCTTCGATAACATGGTCATTGTCAGTGATAAGTATAAATAGCCAACAAGTGGGAGGAAAAAAGACCTCATCTTTAATCTCAGGCTTAATATTTTGAGTCTGGAGGTAAACCAGCTCTGCTGCTGGCCTGACATTTGAAGAGAGAGCCAACGGCTGAATGCAATAAACACAATCAAGGTAATAAAACAATGTGATCATGAAAGATCTGTTGAAGATACATATTATCAAATACTGATGTCATACTCTGGCAGAATACACAGGAAGGACTGTGTCTGACTTCTTTTAGATCTGGTTTCTTGGACACAACATTAAAAGTTTCTCCCAAAGGAATAAAATAATCTTTATTGGCATAAATATAGATAATTAACACTATCTGAGAACAGTAGATGGTTTAAACTACTTCTGAAATCATTTGCTATTTGACTATTTGAAAAGATTTAAGGGGCCACTGAAATTATTTATATAAGTACAGTCTTTTGAATAATTAAACTCAAAAATAGTCTAAACTTTTGTTTTTATATGCAGTCATCCCCTTCTGGATCACAACCTTGTCATGGTGAAGGGGCTTGCGTAGGAAGCTGTGAGGTATACCATGTAGGGTCACCCAAGATGGGCAGGTTATAGCAGAGAGGTCAGACAAATCGCGATCCACTGTAGGAGGAACTGGCGCCCTCTCCATTATCTTTGCCAAGAAAACCTTATGGATAAGCACAACCAGACACACAATATGCCTGAGGTGCTGCAGTCCATAGGGAGAGTCGGACACAACTGAACGACTATGCTGCAGTAGGATCTGCCATTTTGGTTTCTGCTGATCAACTCCCTGAGGTGAAAGGAGCCTTTGATTACACAGGAAGCTTCACTCTACACAATTATAAGATGGTATCTAAAAGTGATAGTACTTTCTATAGGAGTAAAGGAAAACTCATTAGTTAACACCCTACTATATAGATATATTGTTTACATTTTTCCACTAACCTTAACCCTAAGCTATCTGTCTGCCTATCTACATATTCTGTAAGTATATATATATATATATATATATATATATATCACATACTGTATATAGTTCTCAGCAGTTAGACCATGCCAAAATCCGTTGGTAACGCAACGTTAAAACTGCGGACCTTGCTCTGGTGGAGATGAGCGCCATAGGTGCTCATCCCTATGACCCTGTGCGGCTTAGGCGATCCCTGCGCTGGTGGAGATGAGCGCCATAGGCGCTCATCCCTACAACCTCGTACGACTTAGGCAGGGAGCGCCGAAGACGCTCACTGCGCTGGTGGAGATGAGCACCATAGGCGCTCATCCATACGACCCCGTACGACTTAGGCAGGGAGCGCCCTGCGCATCATACCTGCAACCCGCAGAACTACACATCAACACAAAACTCAAGTACACAATTCAAAGTGCGAGACCCGTAAAAAAAAATATGTCCCGTAACACTTACAAAAAGAAACCACCACTTGGAAGAAAAAAAAAATACGAGCCGCAAAAAATATGAACTTTACGGCCGCACCACAAACAGTGAAAAACACGAAAAACACACAAAATACACACTAAAAAAAAAAATGCACACACAGCAAAGGGGGACAGCCAGGATGTCTGGGAATGAGGTTACACGCCAATTTAAATGCAATTTAAAGATTTTCGCCACTCGAAAGAATAAATGGCAGCCGAAAAAAATGAAAACAAGGCTACACGACCCCTAAGCACGCAAAACACCACCAAGCACATGCGCCTTTTACACAGAACCGTACAAGCTACTAAATACACTATTAGGAAGGATGCCAAATGCTCCACACCTGCCTAACACATACACACTCGCCGCCATTTTACAACACTAACTGCAAACTAATAACATTACCATTACAAAATGCGGAAATACACAGCTAAACAAACGTTTTCCCCTCGCGCACGCAGCCTATTTACACTACACACTGCACACATTGCTGACATTTACACCTCAGGTCACCAACAGTGCAAATCATACATTGTATGCTCCAGGAAAATCAAAACAGATTGCCAGCTCTTCAGCATATTGCTTCCTGCATATATTAATTACAAATAGGCAAAGTACGGTATATTAATTTATAACTTTACAAATTAATTAATTAACATTACAAAATACATAGACAGAAAAAACAAAGAAAAAACAAACAAAATCACAATAAACGCTAAAGGTGCTCAGCGCGCGCCTCACAAGGAGCAAGAACGGTATTTAGAGGAGCACAACTACACCAGGGGAGAGGCACGCAATGCGCGCCAAAAGGCCATCAGCGCAAACCATGCAATGAATGCCAAAGGAGCTCTCATAACCAAAAATACACCAACCAAGAGGCTTGCAATGAGCGCCAAAGGCACTGAGCGCGAGGCTCGCAATGAGCACCAAAGGTACTCACACAACCAAAAGACTTACTTTGTGTACCAAACAGAATTACCTGCCTTACAATTTTATTGCCGTCATTTTTTGACGAGCAAGTCGCTTGTATATATATATAATATCCATATTATCCAGGCCTAGGGCAGCTAATGTTTCAGTGGGAAGCACTCTGCTTGAAGATGCCAATGCTGTGCTATGGAATAATGTATATATATGCAAATAAATGTCTCTACTTCTATCTGTAGTATACCTGACATTTTCTGACATACATATATATACATAAACACTCATATTATTATTATTATCTTTATTTGAATGTGCCAACATATTCCGTAGCACTGAACACGGGTTAAGTATGAGGCTGTACAAAAATTGAGCAAAGCACATAGCAAAGAATGGAGAGCCCTGTATTTGAGTATTTGAGTATTTGTATTTATAATTTAGTGTGTGTGGAGCTTTTGCTGAAACACCTTACAAGATTGAAAACTCACAAACTTACAATCTAATGAGTTGGATATGGTGGGGAGGGTGAGAAATGTGTTGTGCATGTTAAGGCGGCAGGTGATAGGCTTCTTTAATTACAGATGTGTTTTATCTATGATTTTGGAAATAGTAAGGGGAAAGAAGGACACAAGGGTCACAAAATCTAAATGGGCCTATGGTAGCATAAAACAAAAATATGTCTATCCCTATCTATCTATCTATCTATCTATCTATCTATCTATCTATCTATCTATCTATCTATCTATCTATCTATCTATCTATCTATCTATCTATCTATCTGTTTGTCTGTCTATCTATCTATCTATCTATCTATCTATCTATCTATCTATCTATCTATCTATCTATCTATCTATCTGTCTATATATCTATCTATCTTTTTTCACTACTGTATGTGTAATGTTCCTTTCATTCAGTTTTTGTCTCTCCTCCATAGCCTCTCATTGAGTCACCCTGTCCGCGCCTCGTTATATAAGATTAATGTGCAGATACATATTTTAGCAATGAGAAGCCCCACTTTGGGTCCTGAGCATGAGCACGCAGATTGTACAGTGAGCTCTGTGACTTGGAGTCATGTAAACAGCTGCTCCGTGTCTCACGTTGGCTCATACCAACGGAAGCCGATCTACGTTGTTTTACAAGTGCTCTATTGAGATACTCAGCATTGACTACAAACCTCCCCTCTGCAAACAGATCGTTTTCCTAGCCCCTCGGAGCGACTACTGATTTTGGTGCATTTTCTGCATTTTTTGTGATTGGGGGTACAATGGCTCATTTGTAGGAAAAGTTCACTGGAGACCTAGAACAAAACTCTACACAGCTCACAGTTTGAGATGTTAAGGGAAATATTTAGACTAAATACTCCATGTTTGGTTTCTTAGCCGTGTCAGCTGTGATAAAGTAACTACTATGAATTTTCCTTCACCTCTTACAGTTTTTCATCGGAAATTAACGCATCGGATTTCCTTCTTAAAAATAATAACAACTCACAGTCAAGCTGAATGTAGCAAAAGGCCTTATTTGTTCATATTTTTCCACCAATGCGTCTTTTTGGCGTATGCTAATTCCTTAATTTTTGTTGGTATAAACTGGAACACTACAGGTTCACGGCATAAATAGTGGAAATTCTACAACTAATTATAGAAACAAGATTATTTTTTTTTTCAAATGGGTTGCTAAGATCAAAAGATGTTATTTTCCGTAAATTAATACAAACATGACCATGGACATTTTAGAAGCAGTATGGTTGGGCCACCAGGCTCCCAGGCATGTTGACATTACTATAAGAAATAGGTTTTATCATTACCTGGTATGAAAACATCTTCTGTATGTGGTTAGAGACATATGAAATGACTTGCTTAGAGTGGCTGCAATAATTAGTGATAGATCAAAGTCCATCACGTCCCGTCACAGTAGGTCCCTTTACAGAATTCACTAACATTTACTTAAATGACGTCAGCGATGCATTCATTTTCACCCGTCTATTTTAATTACAAATGCTCTTGCGCCAAGATTGGCGTGAAGAGGAATTTAGTAATTTGCAAGGTGTGACTTCTCTAGGGAAGAATGTGATGCTATAAAGATGGAAGCAAAAAGATTGCAAGTTTGCGAGTTTTCAATATTGTGTCAGTGCCTTGGAAACAAGTTTTATGTATATTTGATTTTATGCTGAAAAGCAGGGCGCTGCCATGCACTCAACCCCTGTACAGCGCTACGGTAAATGTTGGTGCTATGTAAAGATAATAATAATAATAATAATAACAATAATAATAATAACAATAATAATAATAATAATAATAATAATAAAGGAGCGGAGATGGCAATGGTTAAGATGGATAGACCATATTACAAACATGAACGTAGCGCTCATAGAAGCAGTTGCTGATGAACAGATCTGACATACTGAAGTCAACAAAGTTACAAAGAGTCAGACCTGACTGAACATCAACAAAAGGCACGATTTACCTTCATGTAGGTAGCCAAAGTTCTCAATATGTCTATTATTGAATTCTATTTGTGATGCCTATTTAAACTTTGCATTTTGTATTAAAATAGGAAACATGTAGATTACCGATTATCCATCATCCTCAATTCCAATGCCTTGCCAGATTAACAATTTCCCAGAATTGGTCGGGTGGTGTCTGGATTAAAGGCAAAGCCACCTGATCCCTGATCCCAAAGATGCAGAGGCCTCCAAGAAGTCCCTTCCCGAAGAGACCCAGCCCGGAGAACAGTCACTAGCACAAGTTGAATCAGAAAAGGGTGCCAACGCCACAGGTGCATGTGGGCAACACTAACAGTCATAGCAGGAAGTTCCTGCTGTAAATTTGTCCAGATTAAAGGAGGTGCCTGATCATCCGTTGCCAGATCACCGGTTTAAATTTTTTCGCTAACCTAAATTCAATAATAAATTATGGGAATTATGAGAATAGTGCACTTAGCATGGCTTCATGTTGTGATGTTGGAGAGCAAATAAATGTTTTATTAAATACTGGAATAGTGTTCTACATACAACACACCAGTATCATCCTCGTAAAATGCCGATAATACAAGGTTGCCTACAATCACTCCTGAGATTACACAACAAAATTATGAATAAATGAATATCTCCAAGGCAAGTTAGCATTGAATATAAGGTCAATGAGTCAGCATTTAAGGATAAACAGAGTACAGGCAGCTGAAGGAAGTGGAAACCTGCCAACAGCTCGAGAATGAATGACCAAGGACTGGGTTACCAGGCCTGTTAGGTCTCACTCGTTGGAATGTGCTCTCACTTATTCATGGTTTGATAAACATTATTCATGCGTGTTACTCAGAAATCAGAAATGGCGCTTCTGTCAACAGCACCCAAACCTCATTCATCAAGGTCATTGGGTGTTGAATAATGCAAATACAAAATGAAAAGAAGACGCCAAGGAAAGGTCCATTGTGGTAACTTATTAAGCCAGCCATGGTCACAGGACGCCATGGATTTTCAGTGATAGTTTGCTCATCAAAGCCATATGTCATGTTCCAAAAGATGCCATCTTTCCCTACCCATCATCACTCTTTGATCCTGGAAACTAGCAGATAAGGTCTAAAGACCACAGTATGTCCATATACTGCCTATTGATGTCCACTCATCTCAATCACTAGTTTTTGAGTCACACTTGGACAATTCTCAATGTGCCATGGTGCCATTGTACATTTGTTGAAAAACTAGCGCTCCAAGTGTGAAGTGCTATTGGCACAGTTACAAAAAAGTGGAGTGAGAATGTAAGAGAATTTATTAATTAACACTCATGTTAAATACAACTAAATTGAATATAGATTTATGGATTGAGATAGTAATTGTTGGAAAGAAAAAATGATATGCAAAGCATTTGACAGCATATAAAGCAAATCTATTTTTGTAGTTTGAGAAAAACATCACATATTTGTAACAAAGTTACAAATGTAGGAGCTATGAATAGTATAAGCATCAATTTTTAGATAAATATAACTGTTGCACATTATACAGTCATTTTCTTTATATGAGCATACCATATATATGACACCAGCAATTTAAGGACAATTATTTAAATCAGTTACTCTATATACCTACCCTGGGTTCCCTGGTGGTCCAGTGGTTAGGGTTCAGTGCTTTCCAACCTGGGTTTGATTCCAGTCAGGGAAAGAAGAGGTCACACCACCCTAAAGTCAAGCAGGGTTGGGACTGGTCAGTACTTGGATGTGAGGCCACCTAGGACACCAGGAGCTGGATGCTGTGGCCACTCCATTATCTCTGCCATTAAAACCAAGTGGATCAGCCTGACAATGGACATCAAGATGTACCTGGTGTGTTATGGTCCATGAAGTCATGGATATTTTGGCACAACTGAATGACACCGAAAAAATGTCTCTACTACTGTTGATGGAAAGCTCTTCTACTTAAAATTAATCAAATTGGAAAAGGCTGCTGTAACATTAATGAAGTGTATTTTTAAAGAAAACCATGTTTATTGAATTTGAATAATTATGTAATTTATTACTTATGAAATCAAGATGTTACGAAAAGTAAAAGTAAAATATAAGTAAAAAATCCCTTAAAATTAGTCATAATAAGTTTAAAAAATAATCTGCACGGAACAACATTTTAAGAAAATGGGTATTTTGTATACTCTGTTTGTGTAACAAGACCTATCATTTTTGGTGACCCTCAATATGAGGATTTTTCCCGCTACATGACCAAATTTAACATTGTGGTTGAAGAAGATCTCTCCTGAGTATACTCACCAGGACTATGTGTATCTGACTAGACCAAATCAAACCATCTCAATTTTAAAAGACCACTGTAGCCCAATTTTATATATCGTTTTTAAATAACTACATTTTATAATGTATTGAATGTAATTTTATATATATTTTATTTTTTATAATGTAATGATTTAATTGTAGCAGGTAGAATAATTTGATTTAAGTTTTGGAAGGAAGGTGTACATTGAAAAGTTGTTTATCTTGCTTTAGACTCCAACTTACTGTAGACAGATGGAGCATTTTATGAGAAATGAGCCATGCAAAGCAGTGGTAAAGCTAGTGAATGGAGGGCCCCGGTGCAAAAATAAATTTTTGGCCCCACTCCGTGTTGGCCCCCCTCCAGTGCCAACTATATATATATATATATAATGTATATACTCTTCCCGGATGTGTCGTGTGTGATCAAGGGTGCCAGGGGCAGGGTCCAGGGGTGCAGAGGTCGGGCATGGGCCCTAACACTACAGGAATAAATAGAAAAAAAAAACAAATAAAAGATTTCACTGGGTCCCCCTAGAGCTGGTCCCCAGTGCATTGCACCACTTGCACCGGTGGTAGCTCTGCCCGTGATGCAAAGGTTAAAAAAATGCAGCAATGTAACAATGTCAGGATCTCCCTCTAATACATTCTTATTGTAGCGGAGAGGCAATATTCCCCAGGTTATCTCCGCTTATAATCCCAGTGAGGCTCAGGAACAAGTAAAGGGTAAATCCACAGGCAAGGTTTCCAACAGGTAAAATAATAGCAATATCCCAACCGCAATCCCAATAACTGGACGACACACAGTTTCAGGAGCAGAACTACTCTTTAATGACAGGGAATCTCCTTTTATGCAATGGTGCCCTCTGAAGGGCTTCACCCACATAATTATCACAACAGCCAATTATATACATGGTTCTCCTCCCCTCAGATAACAGGTAACACAATTAAAACAGACACAATTTTAACCACATTCTGGATGTACCCCAAAAACAGGGGGTACACCTTTAAGTCCAGCACCGTTCAATAGCTCTCACCCAGGGGAACAACATATTAAAAAATGGCATGAATCAGACCAGGGGTTCAAAAGTTAGTAAAAGTATCTTTTAGCCATAACACACAGACATTTCACAGGCAATACACATCCCTCATAGTTGGCCACACAATACACATAGAGGGACAATAGGTGAGTCACACCTCCCTGAGGCTCCCTGGCAACTTTGATATAATAAGACATTGATTAAATCAGCCTTCTTTGTTCTTATGTCTGAGAATGAAAACACTTTATACAATCGACTTCCTTATCTGTAACAGGATTCTCTGTAATAGGATTATCTATTAGCCTAGTAGCTGTAATATTCTGAGCCAATATATTCTGTAGAACATTAAAACAACATATCTACAGTATAGCAATGGGATCATATTTTAACCATAGTAATTAAATAACCGTAAAACAGGGTAAAACAGTGATGGGTTCCGTTACACTTATTTTGGATTGTTAGGTGCAGCCTGTGGAGTACAGACAGACTCAATTATTTCTCCATGAAGCTCCACAACTCAGCTGGTGCAGAGTACAGACACATCATAATTAGTGGCTGAGAGAATAGTGTATGAAAATGAAAAGTACAGTTTGTTAACAATTACCATAATCATTCATTTTTCATGCAAAAAACAAACAAAACTATAAACATGTGTAGGCTTCCTTTAAAGGATATGCAAGGTATGTAATATACCTATGTATCTATTTACTTATATATTATTTATTTTTTAAGAAGTGCTTATAAATTCTGTTTTACATACTAAAATCAAACAAACAGTCCCTGTATGGGTCTGCCCACTGCAACGTATGCAGACACCAACTCTTTAGGGCTGGATATGCAGTGTAGTGCCCTAGCCTATCAGGCACAACATCTCAGACATGTTTTCTGAGTCGTGGTCCATTATAGGCTAATACACTACACTGCACAACCAGCCCTACAGAGTCTGTGTCTGCATTCAGATGCATACAGGGACTATATAACCACTGTTTGACTTTAGGCAGTAAATACAGAGCTTATAAACACTTTTTAAGAAAATAAATTACATAAAAGTAAATAGATACACAGGGATATTATATACCTAGTAACATCCAGGAACCTTCATACCCCTTTAACAGGTCTACGGATGAACACTGAGCTGCTTGGTTAGACAAAGACCCTTTCCCCTTCTACCCTACATGTCTGGCCACCATTGGCCTAGGCCTTTTTGCCCTTTTGATAAACCCTTTCTTGGGCTTCAGAATTCTGGTCTCCCACTCAGATGCTGGTATGTGTTGAAAAACATTGTGGCTTTGCTATGAAGCCACAGTGTTTTTTTCAATGTCAACTTCCCTTTGAAGTGTTTTGAGGTCACGGTGTCCCTGTGCAAACCTGGAAAGCTCTGCGGATCAGGACAAAAACAACCTTCTATAAACTCTGAATGAAGACTATTTTTGGCCGGGGATCCACATTGGCCGCCTTTGCTTCTCTGCCAGGGCTGGTCTGATGCGTCTTTCCCTGCTGCAGACTTAATATAAAGAGCCCTGTGACACCCCCCTGCTGCATGCAGCTGAGCAAACTACCACATACAGGGCCTATTCTGTGACACCCAGACACATTTCTGTGGCTTGGACCCCCCACCCCACCCCCAAAAATGCCATTGATTGGATATACCTGGCTTTATAATCTCTTCATGAAACTGAATCAAGATCTGCAGCCTTTCATTGCTCGTAGAGTGATAATGATAAAATACTGTAGAAAGTGAAATAACTAAATCAATCCTTTAAAGGGCAACTGACAGTAGGAGCTAGATGTTTTAATTTGGAATTGATTAGTAACGATACAGTGATGTCATAAAGGGCATTAATACTGGATATAAATTGTACTAGCAGTTATTCTCTATAGTAAATAATTTCTGAAATATTTAGAATTTACTTTGCTGCTGCTGTAAGCTAATGTGCTGCTCAGTATGCTAATGTGCGTCTCAGTATGCTAATGTGCTGCTCAGTATGCTAATGTGCAGCTCGGTATGCTAATGTGAGGCTCAGTATGCTAATATGTGGCTCCTATATGCTAAAACCTAGTATGTTACTGTGCAGCTCAATATGCTAATATGCACCTCAGTATGTTAATGTGTGGCTCATTATTCTAATGTGCGGCCCACTATGCTAATGTGCGGCTCAGTGTGTTAATGTGCGTCTTAGTATGTTAATGTGCGGCTCAGTGTGCCAATGTGCGTCTCAGTATGCTAATGTGTGTCTGAGTATGTTAATGTGCGCCTCAATATACTATTGTGCAGCTCAATATGTGCGGCTCAGTATATGAGGGTGATACATCAGTCTTTGAAAGTGAATTAAGATATACTACCGTATATCCTCGAGTATAAGCCGACCCAAGAATAAGCCAAGGCACCTATTTTACCACAAAATACTGGCCATTTTTTCTCTCGCTTAGGTGATTTCCGGGTGTTTAAACTCCGAAAGTTTGACTTAAATCGAGGTGTAACTTCACTTGCAGAGGTCCTGGGTGCACCACCTTGCTTTGGGTAAGCTTTTTATATGTTTGTTGTGTGTATTTATTGTGTTTGTAATGTGTTTGGGGTTGCGCAGGTTGCGTCCTTGTTTTCGAATCTCGCATGTGTTTTTCGGCAATTCCGTAGGTGTTTGGTGGTGTTTTGCGTGTTTAGAGTGCTGAAGCCTAGTTTTCGTTTGTTTCGGGTGCCATTTTTTTCTCTCGCTTAGAGAATTTTTTTGTGTCTAAACTCTTTTATTTTGTGTTAAATTAAGGTGTCACTTCAGTTTTTGAGGTCCTGGATGCTCCCTCTTGCTGTAGGTAAGCTTTTTATGTATGTGTTGTGTGTATTTATTGTGTTTTTCATTTTTTCATATCCGCGGGTTGCGGACGATTTTTGCGAGGTCGTAATTGGTCGTAACGTGTTTTTTGCGAGGGCCGCAGTTGCCGGCAAGGAGCGCCTTCCGTGCTCCATGCCAGCAATTGAGGCCCTCGATTTGCGAGGGCCACGGGCTCGCTACGCAACTCGCATGCTCACAACTATATATGTGATAGTGATCACATGAAACCATTTATTATCACATAGTTGTTTGGCTTCATTTTAAATCATAATGATAACAGAAATCACCAAAATGGCCCTGATCAAAAGTTTACATACCCTTGATTGTTTGACCTCGTTACAGAAACACAAGGTGACACACACAGCTTAAAAAGGCAAGGGTTAATTTTCCACACCTGTGGCTTTTTAAATTGCAATTAGTGTCTGTGTATAAATAGTCAATTAGTTTATTAGCTCTCAGGCTAGATACTGAGCCATGGGGAGCAGAAAAGAACTGTCAAAAGATCAGTGTAACAAGGTAATGGAACTTCATAAAGATGAAAAAGGATATACAGGGAGTGCAGAATTATTAGGCAAGTTGTATTTTTGAGGATTCATTTTATTATTGAACAACAACCATGTTCTCAATGAACCCAAAAAACTCATTAATATCAAAGCTGAATATTTTTGGAAGTAGTTTTTAGTTTGTTTTTAGTTTTAGCTATTTTAGGGGGATATCTGTGTGTGCAGGTGACTATTACTGTGCATAATTATTAGGCAACTTAACAAAAAACAAATATATACCCATTTCAATTATTTATTTTTACCAGTGAAACCAATATAACATCTCAACATTCACAAATATACATTTCTGACATTCAAAAACAAAACAAAAACAAATTAGTGACCAATATAGCCACCTTTCTTTGCAAGGACACTCAAAAGCCTGCCATCCATGGATTCTGTCAATGTTTTGATCTGTTCACCATCAACATTGCGTGCAGCAGCAACCACAGCCTCCCAGACACTGTTAAGAGAGGTGTACTGTTTTCCCTCCTTGTAAATCTCACATTTGATGATGGACCACAGGTTCTCAATGGGGTTCAGATCAGGTGAACAAGGAGGCCATGTCATTAGATTTTCTTCTTTTATACCCTTTCTTGCCAGCCACGAGTACTTGGACGCGTGTGATGGAGCATTGTCCTGCATGAAAATCATGTTTTTCTTGAAGGATGCAGACTTCTTCCTGTACCACTGCTTGAAGAAGGTGTCTTCCAGGAACTGGCAGTAGGACTGGGAGTTGAGCTTGACTCCATCCTCAACCCGAAAAGGCCCCACAAGCTCATCTTTGATTATACCAGCCCAAACCAGTACTCCACCTCCACCTTGCTGGCGTATGAGTCAGACTGGAGCTCTCTGCCCTTTATCAATCCAGCCACGGGCCCATCCATCTGGCCCATCAAGACTCACTCTCATTTCATCAGTCCATAAAACCTTAGAAAAATCAGTCTTGAGATATTTCTTGGCCCAGTCTTGACGTTTCAGCTTGTGTGTCTTGTTCAGTGGTGGTGGTCTTTCAGCCTTTCTTACCTTGGCCATGTCTCTGAGTATTGCACACCTTGTGCTTTTGGGCACTCCAGTGATGTTGCAGCTCTGAAATATGGCCAAACTGGTGGCAAGTGGCATCGTGGCAGCTGCACGCTTGACTTTTCTCAGTTCATGGGCAGTTATTTTGCACCTTGGTTTTTCCACACGCTTCTTGCGACCCTGTTGACTATTTTGAATGAAACGCTTGATTTTTCGATGATCACGCTTCAGAAGCTTTGCAATTTTAAGAGTGCTGCATCCCTCTGCAAGATATCTCACTATTTTTGACTTTTCTGAGCCTGTCAAGTCCTTCTTTTGACCCATTTTGCCAAAGGAAAGGAAGTTGCCTAATAATTATGCACACCTGATATAGGGTGTTGATGTCATTAGACCACACCCCTTCTCATTACAGAGATGCACATCACCTAATATGCTTAATTGGTAGTAGGCTTTTCGAGTCTATACAGCTTGGAGTAAGACATCATGCATAAAGAGGATGATGTGGTCAAAATACTCATTTGCCTAATAATTCTGCACTCCCTGTATAAAGATATCCAAAGCCTTAAAAAATGCCAGTCAGTACTGTTCAATCACTTATTAAGAAGTGGAAAATTTGGGGATCTCTTGATACCAAGCAAAGGTCAGGTAGACCAAGAAAGATTTCAACCACAACTGCCAAAAGAATTGTTCGGAATAAAAAGAAAGACCCCACAGGTAACCTCAGGAGAAATACAGGCTGCTCTGGAAAAAGACGGTGTGGTTGTTTCAAGGAGCACACTATGACGATACTTGAACAAAAATAGGCTGCCTGGTCGAGATGCCAGAAAGAAGCCTTTACTGCGCCAATGCCATAAAAAAGCCAAGTTACAATATGCCCGACTACACCTTGACATGCCCCACAGCTTCTGTGACACTGTAATTTGGAGTGACAAGACCAAAATAGAGCTGTATGGTCACAAACATAAGCGCTATGTTTGGAGAGGGGTCAACAAGGCCTATAGTGAAAAGAATACCAGCATGACAATTACCCTAAGCACAAGGCCAAGTTGACCCTCCAGTGGTTACAGCAGAAAAAGGTGAAGGTTGTGGAGAGGCCATCACAGTCTCCTGACCCTAATATAAATTGAGCCACTTTGGGAAGATCTCAAACGAGTGGTTCATGCAAGACGACCAAAGACTTTGCATGACCTGGAGGCATTTTGCCAAGACAAATGGGTAGCTATACAACCTGCAAGAATTACAGTCTTCATAGACAACTATTACAAAAGTCTGCACGCTGTCGTTGATGCTAAAGGGGGCAATACACAGTTTTAAGAGCTATGGGTATGCAAACTTTTGATCAGGGCCATTTGGGTGATTTCTGTTATCATTATGATTTATAAAGGAGCCAACTATGTAATATAAATGGCTTCATATGATCACCATCCTTCAATAAATGAGATTTTTTCTATGCATGATCAGTCATATTTTCAAAATAAATGCCCAGATTTCACAATTTCTGCCAGGGTATGCAAACTTTTGAGCACAACTGTAGGATGGCCATGCTGTGTACATTACGAACTGCAATATTGAGATTTACAACTTGTTTGACAGGCTGGGAAGAAGGAGATAGCCCAAAATGGCTGCCCCAAAAGAAGAACAAAAGGAAATTTAAAAATTAGCAATATTTATGTGCTGTTTAGTCATTCAGTTGTTTATGACTCTCTGTGACCCCATGGACCGCAGCATGCCAGGCACTTCTTGTCTTCGGTTGTTCCTATGCATAAGGTTTTCTTGGCTGTGTCACATCCTGTGTCTGCTTGTGTTCATCCATAAGGTCATGGCAAAGATACTAGAGTGGGTAGCAGTTCCTTCTCCAGAGGACCGGGATTTGTCTGACATCTCTGCTATGACCTGCTAATCTTGGATGACCCTACATGGTATAGCTCACAGATTCATTTAGGTATACAAGCCCCTTCACCATGACAAGGTAGCAATCCAGAAGCTCAAATATTTTGTCCATGCCATGAGAAGGTAGGATTTCCTAGAGAAGACTCTGGTGCTGGGAAAGATTGAAGGCACATGAAGAATGGGACGACAACGGCGGAGATGGATAGATGAGGTCACTGAAGCAATGAACATGAGGTTGAGGGATATCAGAGCGGTAGTAGCTGACAGATGTACCTGGCGTGCTGTGGTTCGTAGAGTTATGGAGAGTTGCACACAACTGAACGACTAAACAACAACAATATCGCTGGATGAAACTATTTAAAGGGCCATTGCTTATTTTATAATTACAGTGCCCATTTTACCGGTTGCTCACTATATTTCTTGTAAGTCTAAGCATACATCTGTATTTTGCTAACTACTATTTATAAGTCCGACTCCCTTGTAATGTCTTGATAAATGTGTTTTTTTAAATCTGTTCTTCCTGCCTAAGGACACTTGCAAGATCTCTCCTTTTGACCTTCCTCTAGTAAGATTTTGCTCTGTATAATTATCAGCTAATTACATTTTCCAATAATATCTTCCAGTGATGTGGGAATGAACCAGAGTTTCCTAGAGAATACTCCCTACCATCTAGTTTTGCTTTATAGACTTGCTATACTCAAATTAAGATTACATGTGTCTTTATGGCTCGTTGCCCAAGGCTAACATAGCAATTTTCGGTTTGAATTTACAGATTATTCCCTCATTGCATCTTTTGTATTATATAGTGTTGACAGATGAATGTAGCACTGTATATTATCTGAGATGTTACAATGTAACTTTGTGAGATAATATGTGCTCTGTGACATAAATCTGTCAGCTCTGGTGCTGATGTCAGAGCTTTTCACAACACCTATTTACTGCCCACCTACTGTACTCCCTGATTAAATCACAGCCAGTGCCAGGATTTTGTCAGGCAATTAAAGGACCACTGTCATCATATATTTAAGCTATACATTTTTTTTAAAGAACTACACTTGAAAAAAAGGCAAAATGTTCTTAGCATGGAAGGTGTCACAACTGGACTCTGGGGGGCCAGGGGGACCCTTGTGAAGCCCACTTTATTGCTTTAATGTTTAATAGTCTGTTTCGGTGTGTGGTTATTGTCATGTGAATAGCACCCGGACATGTTTGGTATCAAAATGTTGGATTTTCCCCAGGGATTTTAATAAGGTATGTTATCGGGGTTCCCTGGGGAAATGGGGTCATAATTTGCAAGGTACTAGTTTAGGGGTCCAGTAAGAACAGAGAAGGGACTGTCATATGCCAGAGAACAATGGACATTCAGTTATGACTGATGACACCTTGGGAGGCTGGGAACAAAGAGAGGATTAAGAGGAATATTCAGCCGGGTTCCTGGTCAGCAGGGGGTAATCAGGGGGAATGACATCAGAGGTTGTCTTATTTTCATTGGTTAAAGTTTTGTATGAATATGCTGTATGTTCATCAATAAACTAGTGTGATGATACATAATCATGGGGTACTGGTATTCTTGGGAAATAGTTTATGAGCTAAATCACTTGAGGACATTCTGATACCTCTCCTGGTTACCACCTTAAAGGGACCTATATCTGCTCCTGCTGTTCCTGATTTTTCTTGCTGTAACCTGATGCTTGTATCCTGCTACGTCCTACTCTAAAGGGACCTTCACCTGTTCCTGATCCTGTGTACCTGGTATCCTGAACCAGTTCCTGACCTGGAGAAGTCAGCTAGGTGCTGAGATTACCAGAACCCTGACAATCTAGGGGTGTTCTTGTAGCCGAAAGAAGGAGGGGTTGGGGCACAACTGGCCCCCCTGGGTCATCACAGGAGGATACATTGAAAGCAAAGTAAGTTTCTATCTGTACAATGAAAATGGGCCATATAAATTAAAGCATCATAGTTAACATAAACACTTTCTGTTCTGATAGTTTTATTAGATTTATAAAAGTTAAAAATGTACTTCTATTGTGATTCTTAAGTGTTATGAAAATGTATCTGTTGCAGAGTAAAACAGCTTGGCTCTGATTTACTGTTCAATTTAGATTGGACGTTCTTTGTACCCAACTCTTGTATAGTGCTACAAATAAAGGATAATATTAATAATAATAAGACTTAGGTGCATTCAACAGCTTTATTTTTTAAATAGTTACATACAGCCCCATTAATTTCGAGCCCCGTATCAGCAACGTGAGACCCCCAACTGGAAGCTAGAAAAACTGTGTGCAATCACTTCTGTACTACAGCAAATACATAAAACAATATCACTTGTATACAAGACTAAAGATTTCAGTGAAATAAAGTGCTAGAGTGAAAATGGCATACCCAGGCTCCTACTTATTTGATGCACAGATACAGCTGTGCCAGTGTGCTTGGACTACACAATTAGAAAGATTCATATATCACACACAAAAATAAACTGAATTTGCTGGTGCTTAAATTTCAGACAGTAACACGTTTGTGAGATTTGTAAAGACATTTATGAAGAATTCCAGGGAGGAATCCAATTGTCAGTATCTGGGGTCAGGGACAAATTTAATTTTTTCCCTTTTTGAGACAATGGGCAATGTTTTAATGTTTTTTGTTTTTTTTTGTTTGCCGTCCTCTGGATCAAATGACAATTAACAATTAATCTGCATATTGCAGATCAGAGGAGATATAAAAAGGTTGAACTTGTTGGACTTAAAGTCTTTTTTAAACCTCAATTACTATGTAACTATGTAACTGTAATATTCGGCTCTTGTGAGACTGGGTATTAGGGCATTGTTATATATTGTATGTTCATTGCAGGCTCCTCAACAAACTGAGGAAGTGGCATAGAATTTCCAAAAACGAGCATGTCTGAGTCTTCAGTATTGTTTAGCTTTCTGAGCAGGTGATCTGCACGGGTGACTTGTTCAAATACTTTGAGGATACAGTACTGGCCATTTTGGAAGATTCTTGGAGCGCATGCAAGTCCAGATATAAGCTTTGGCATCACATTGTTATATTTGTGAATATACTTGACTTGGTGAATGGATTTGTTTACCTCAAGATGGACAGGTCATAGCAGAGAGGTCATACAAATCATGCTACACTAGATAAGGAACTGGCAACCACTCCAGTATCTTTGCCATGACCGTATGGATGAACACAAGCAGACATAAGATGTGCCTGGAGTGATGTGGTCCATAGGGTCAGAGGGAATCAGACATGACTGAACAACTCTTTGCACTCTTATTTTACTTTTTTATTTTTACATATTAAGCTGACGCACAAGAGGCAATTCACAAGATGATATTCTAGTTGGATATTGTTGACGGTGGCTAAACTTCTCCCATTTCACCACATCAACTACAATTTGTTAAGTGTTTGATCAAACATACGACATCAAAGCTACCAACAGCAACTACATTTTTTCAATGAAAATGTGATTTATTCATTATTAAGTCACAATATTTGGATTATGAGGAATAGTCAGAAGATTTTAGCTTGATGTAGAACGGTAATGAACTTGGAGCAATGGCAGAACCGATTGGATTAAAAAGTGGGCAGGGAAACTAAGAACTGTAAAAAAGAACATTTTCCAAAAAAAGAGAAATACGAGAACAAAAGGCTATGGTTTAATGTTTAAAGGTAGACCATTCAAAATTAAATAGTGTAGTATCACTGTGCAGCATCCCAGGCAGTATTTAATTAATTTACTGCATTCATGTCCTCTAGGTATTGCAAATTATTACTGCTCCAACATCACAACCTCTTGTTTTATAATTTTCCTGATAGATACTACCCAATACTTCACAAGAACAAATTGCAAATATGGAACTACAGTGGCTTTAAGATTTAGTCTAGTTAAATTAGTGCACAACCAAATAAAAAAGTAGTGTACAGCTTATACTGTACTGACTCCATATTCATGGTGGTCTGTGTGTAAATGGTATTAATAATAAAATGAACAAAATGTGGAAAACTTAACCGTGTCCAGTAAAGAGGAAATGGTCATTTTACACCCCAAACCCTAAAAAAGGCAGTGCCAATGAGTGCCAGCAAGGTAATGCTTAAGATCCCACAAGCTTGGCTCCAACAATATAGCCGGGTTCAGCAGAGGGAGTGGCACAAGAGATCAAATTGCCAAAGTCCAATGGTTAATAGAATAGTCTATTAATTTTTTCTAATTCATAGACTATTCTAAATCCTTTGACTGTGTGGATCACAACAAAATGTGACAAGTTCTTAAAGAGATGGGAGTACAAGATAATTTCATCCTCCTCCTGAGGAATCTGTCTTTGGACCAAGAAGCCACGGTCAGAACTAAACATGGGACAACAGAATGGTTCAAGATCATGAAAGGAGTGTAACAAGGTTGTATATTGTCATCTTATTTATTCAACTTATATGCAGAGTACATCATACGTAAGGCAGGACTGGATGTATTAAAACAGAATCAATATTGCTAGAAGAAATATCAACAACCTCAGATACGCTGATGATACTACTCTGATGACTGAAAGTGAGGAGGAACTAAAGGACTTATTGATGAGGGTAAAAGAAGAGAGTGCAAAAGCTGGCCGAAGATCATGGCAAACGGCAATCTCAGTTCCTACCAAATAGAAGGGGAAGAAGTGGAGGCAGTGACAGATTTTATTTTCCTCGGATCCAAGATCTCTTCAGAAGGTGAGAGGAGCGCTATGGCAAGGTTGGACAAGCTAGTAAAAAGTAAAGATATTACACTATCAACAAAGATCTGCATAGTTAGAACTATAGTATTCCTAGTAGTAACATATGAATGTGAGAGCTGGATCATAAAGAAGTCTGAGCGCCAGAGAATGAATGCCTTTGACTTGTGGTGTTGACGAAAACTGCTTAGAGTCCCTTGGACTGCACGAAGATCCAATAAATCAGTACTTCAGGAAATCATGACAAACTGTTCACTGGAAGGTATGATCATGAGGCTAAAGCTCAAATATTTTGGTCATATCATAAGAAGGCAGGATTCCATAGAGAAGACTCTGATGGTGGGAAAGATTGAAAGCACACAAAGATGGCGGAGATGGATAGATGAGATCATTGAAGCGATGAACATGAACTTAATGGAGATCAGAGGGGCAATGACTGACAGATGTACTTGGCGTGCTGTGGTCCATAGGGTCATGTAGAGTCGGACACGAATAATCACAAACAACAACTATATATATATATATATATATATATATATATATATATATATTTATTTAAATATTGAGGTAACGTGTGTGTCCAGAAATCTAGCTTAATAACCATGACTACTGCAGTATATAGTGATATCTTTTTTTTGGGTCAAACTTATTCATAATCATAGTGATGAGCTTTCGAGAGATGAACCTCTCTTTATCAAGTCAAAAGCAATACAAAATACAATATATATATCGAGAGAAATATAGAGCTTGTGATTTACACTTATAGACAAAAATTGCACTAAGTATATAGATACACTCTTCCATGTACCAGAAACGTGATGGTTCTCTAGGCTTGGGCAGTATTGGTCTAGACAAGAATACACTACTATTAAAGTGGATCTGAAGTTGACAATTAACTATACATTACAAGCTTCGGTCCATGTGAAATGAGAAACATTCAACCTTACTATTAGCAAACAGTAATTATAAATCTTGTATGAAGTCACTCGACCTCCCTCTCTTTGAAATTCATCCTACACATTAGATTTACTCCTGGGCCTCATTTATCATTATATAATATATCTTAAATAAAAGGAGCTGCAGGAAGTTAGTGTTCTGCAGCTGTAAAAAGACTTTATTAAAACCATATGTTAGCCGTCGCCTTTGGTACCAAAAAAACTGGATAAAATTGTCGACTGAAGATTGTTCTTTATCAAGGGTACAAATTCCAAAAAAAGTAGATATGTGATGTAATGTGATAGCATGGACATGCCATTTGATTGTAATAGCAAATGAGGAAAGTACAGGCAATTCTCCAAGCTCTGAATCGAGTTGTGTCACCACACAATATGTCATTGGGTTGGTGCCAATGTAAGATGACTCCATCTTGGATGAGATCATCCACTCTCTACATTTCAATTCCAAGCTGGCTGTATAGATTTTTCCTTTGGAAGGGATATGCGAGGTCAGGAATGTTTAGGCTACAACCATTCTTTAGTCTGACACTGTGTTCGAGACTCATGCATTTTAATAACTGTCTAACAAAGCCTGGAAAAGAACTCTACAATGAACTCTAGTGTGGGGCTCTGATACACGGTCATGACCTGGTTGTAGAGAGGTCGAACAGCTGTAGATCATGCTCTGTATTGAGTTTTTAAGGAAGAAGCACTCGTTTGCTTTGTTAGATGACGATCCAGGATAATTCATTATGAACGGTTACTTGTTATATGAAGACTAAGATCTCAGCTTCAGAAGACGGCAAAAGGGGCTGTGGACTTAAAAGCTAAAATTCCTTTTATATGTTAGCAGCATGGACGTATATTTAATAAATGGTGCAGTGCCATAATGTATATTTAGTGGATATTCTTTGGCCCATTCAATGAAGTTTTAATTCATTGGAGTAGCTTTTCAGGAAAGAAAAGGTTTTGGAATAATGATAATAACACATAATGATTCATTCCTATTGCAGAACAATTTATAGATACCGTATTGGTCCGCATATAAGCCGCACCCGTAAAATTCAAGGGGAAAAAATTGAAAAAGATAGTACTCAAATATAAGCCGCACCGTTAAAATTGGAGAGAAAAAGACTCTTAGCCATTGCAAGAAACAGGCTTTCTCATTAGTACTGTAACTTCTTTTGCAGGTTACAGGCCTTACAGGATGTTAGAATCACTAAAACCGGAAATTGATATTCAATTGCTACAATACCGCAGTCTCAAGCACTCAAATCGGCACCCTTAACTCGCAATCGCGCAAATCGGCAATAATTTTACTTTCGCAAATCGCTATTCAATTGCTACAATGCAGTCTCAAGCACGCAAATCGGCAGTCAATTTATGTTCGCGAATATAAGCCGCACACGTAACTCGCAAGCTCGCAAATCGGCTGTAATTTTTTTCTGGTTGCGAATATAAGCCGCACCCGGAACTGCCAAACTCAAATATCGGAAAGAAGGTGCGGCTTATATTCGGATTAATACCGTAGGTAAATAGCCAATCCTATTTTGGCAGGATTGGGTTGTGACATTAGACTATATATATGCTATATAGCCCAGGGCATGATTGCATAAATATTATGAAGGAGACCCTAGTTTCAGAATTTCATCTAAATAACATATACAGATGTTTTATAATATTCTGGACACAAGTAAAGACAGCCCTAGAGATTTTGACGCTCAGGGCAATTTTATTTGCACCTATAAAGAACAACCAGAAGAGCTGGGACACCTCTCAAACACCAAAAAAAATGCATCAGGAACCTTTTAAGGTTCTGTTTTAAAAACACCAGAACCTATAGATTTCCTATACGTCCACATCCAAATAACATATATTCATGATACCAGTAAAGTGATGCCTCTCAGGGTACGAATATTGATCTGGCAAAGGGACCTGTTATAACATAGGAGATATTTATTTTTATTTTCTATATGTTTAATTCATATTATTATTTTATATGAAGTCATTACACTACTAATGTTTGATACAGGTGGGTTGTAGCCTTAATTTAATTTAATATTAATTGAGAAAATTACATGGTACTCTTGTCTCATCTGACATTGGGCTGGATAGTGTACTAACATCATAATGTAGCTTTAACACAGATGAATTTTACATTAAATCACTTTGAGCCTTTATTATTGCAATTGTTGTTGTTCAGTCCTTCAGTCGTGTTCGACTCTTGGTGACCATATGGACACAGCACGCCAGGTACATATGTTTATGTTTCTGGTTGTGCTAATCCATAAGGTTTTCATGACAAAAATACTGAAGTGTGTGCCAGTTCCTTCCTTCTTCGAGATTTGTCTGACCTCTGCTATCAGCCCATCTTTAGTGATCCTACATGGTATAGCTTCCTTCACCACAACAAGGTAGCGATCCAGAAGGGGATTGTTGCAATGTTGAACAGTTATAATACTTTGTATCATTATAGATTATTTATTTTTTCACATGGCTTTACACTGAACACAATACAGCCAGAGCCCCAGGAGGTAATTGGCAATTATTGGCAATAATCACTTATTCAAAATTAGTATCACCCTATGCATAGTGATTGGATGTGAATGGCTGATTAACAGGAAAAAATGCAAACATCGTATTAGTTTACTTTAAGAAAATACATTTTCATAATATATATTCGATAAAGTACTGATTCTTGTCTATAGATTTAAAGGGTCACAAAATAAAGTGCCATATGTGCTCTGCACCATCACTTAGAAGATGGAAATCATGTGGAAAACTTGTTTACATTTTTATAATTGACCAAGCAACAATAGCTACTGTGCCATCCGTGCTGTTGTTGCTACTCAAGCTAATAGCAGAATTACAGGTAGTTACAAATCAGTTAGCTGCTGCCTGATTCAAAGCGCCAACACTTGATTCTAATTAAAATGAATTATTTACTGCGCGGTACAGAGCTCATTACTCATTCAGGCAGAGGCAACACAGAGAAATAGCCTGACTTCTATTGCTCATAACGCCATGAATTCAGCATCAATTTTAAAAGCTAATCAAAATTTCCACATGATTTTTCACCCTATATCTAATGGTGCAGGGCAAATATGGGGACTTTTGTGGTGCTTTAAAGGACCACTGTAGATTGCAAGGTTTATAACAAATTAACATTAGCAACTGCGTAAGATGTGAGCATAAAGCATTTGTGCATAAAATCTTTGCTTTAGTAGACACTGCCTTTGCTTGAAGGAAGCCATGTTTGTGTTTCCACAATTCTTGCTGGCTGAGTGTTCTCCTAATTTGTATTATCCATTCAAGAGTGGAAGGAGTGGAGGGGGGGGGGGGTTAATTCATTGGTGGATTCAGATAAAGTTTCTGAATAGGACAACTTCCCTTGATTTTGTGGCTCAGTATGCTAATCTGCGGCTCGATATGCTAATGTGCAGCTCAGAGTAATTGTTAAGAGTGTGAGAGGGGTCTCACTGCCAGGTAATACTGGTGGTCTTTATTTTGGCCACTACAGAGGTAGACAAGCAGACTGTAACTCCAATTAGTACATCTAAGCAGCTAATTAATATGCACAAACAACTCCTTTGCATAAAAATGCCACAACAACAACATGCAATTTCCCTAGATTGATTTGCTTTAGAACAAAATGGATAACACAACAAATAGCCAGTTTTTCACCCTCTTTAAGAATAACCTAAAACAGCAACAACTTTATTTTGGGGTGACAGAGTCCCTTTAATATAAGCAGATGTATTGTACAGCATATCTGCACAGTACTACTGCTTTTTATAATTATATTCAGGTGTGAGTGGGATGGCTTCATAACTCAGGAGTAATGACCTCTTGGCAGACACCTGAAGTCTCCATAAACAAGACTGTAATGAACTGACCGGTCTATCCTCCTCCATGAACATAATTATATGACTCACACACAATCTAGAAGTGAGCTAAATGAAATACGATAAAAGTAAACATCTTGAGATGATACAAAGTGGTACAGAATTTCATACATAACTTTTTTAAACAAAGTCAGAATCACTTTCTTTATTGATATTATACAGGAGACGGGTTTAATCTCTGGTCTGTCCTAGGAATGTAACAGAACTAGAATAAAGTCTGCTTGTATACTTACAATATACTCGATTGAAGAACTAAACTTAAAACTTCTCTTGAAAGGCAAAAAAAAAAAAACACAGCCACTATATTTTTACATTTTATATGATGTTAATAATTTTGTCTAAAGCGCCTTTGTAGTTTAGGAAAAATGTCAAATCTTTGTGATGTATTTTTTTTTACCTAACTTTCTGAGTCTGTGTGTTAGGGATACCATGGATACCATGGCCTAATGGCATGTGTGTGTGTGTCATTCAGTCATGTCCGACTTGTGTCCGTGACCTCATGGACCGCAGCACTCCATGCTGATCCACTTGGTATTCATGGAAGAGATACTGGAGTGGTTTGCCAGTTACTTCTCCAGTAGGCCAGTAGGCCACATATAGCTCCTGGTATTCCTAGGTGGCCTCCCATTCAAGTACTGACCGGGCCCAACCCTGCATGACTTCTTGGTTCCCTGACTTGAATCAAACCCAGGTCACAGTGGTGAAAGCACTGAATCCTAATCACTGGACCACAAGGAAACACTAATTGCATACTACAAAGCTAGCTGGGTGCCTAATATACTAGGTAGACTAGCAATCTAACTAAAGGTACAACAATATACAATAACCCCGACAACTGCGGGGAGGACATTAGGTAAAATCCACAAACCGGTAGTGTTTCGTGTACAGGCTACCACAGCCCGACGCGCGTTTCGTCAGACGCTCTGACATCATCATACTTCACAAACAAATAAAGGTTTTCCTAATCTATGGTGGTCCTTTAAGTTTATTGTTAAAAATAGTGAAAGAAGCCTGTCTATACCCAATATAAGCATATATTGACTTTAAAGCAACCATTTAAATGGTGTCTTTCTGTTAAACATATTTAAATATATTTAATTTGACAGACCAGGCTAGAGAAGAAGTAGACACTTCCCTTGGCCCTTTAAGCAAAATCAATGTTATTATTAATTGAGCAATATCCCTGTCTAAATATTACATTTACAATGGAGTATTTATAAATTTCAAATTTATGTCAAAGTTGAAAATGATTAAACGATAATGGCTGCCATTACTTGTGGACATTTAAAGTATCATTTTTGCGTTTGGATGGTACTTACTAATAACGATAATTTAGATTCAGTAACATGTTTCTACCAACATTTCCAATGTAATATTAGTTTAGACACAGCCAGACCACAAAAGGAAAATAAGTGGCCAGTGCATACCAATGGTTTATATCATGCATATAAAAGAGCACGACAACAGGAAAGTACAATTGGATGAGTTAACATTTTTATTATTAAGTTATTAGGTTGTTTGCAGAACAGACAATCCATAGAATTATATCTGCCAAGCAGGAAACATACAGCTGTATTTCGTTCCTGAATAGCACGGATAAGCCAAGTCACTGTGGTGAAAAAGTCTGGCCCTATAAAAGTATAAGTTGTGTCTAGCATAATAAAAGCTGTACCAGCCTAATTACAATATATGTTACTCTTTCTTTTGCATCTGCCTTAAGGGGGCAGTCATGTTGGCACCTCTTCATCCTCTCAGAATATGTCAGTCGGCAAAATGTGAATCTCCATATTGCACTTTCTAATGCAAACACTGCAACAGCACACCACTTCCTATAAGTCAATGCGATGGCAGATGGCATCACTGCCATACTTCATGTGTCAATAGGAAGCTGCTGACTATGCTTTGTTTGGGTTAGAACATATGGAGATCCACTGAATATTCACAGCTTGCTGCCCATCCACCTGACACAGTGACATGTTCTGATGAATGGGAGGAATGACATGGCACCCACCTAACGTATACTTTTAAAGAGCCTTGACTTGTACCGCTACACAGTCCTTTTAAAAACCTATGTATATGCTTAAAGACGGTGGTGGCCAAGTTCGGCCCTGGTGGGCCACACACAGGCCTGAATTTGTGGATATCCCTGCTGCACCCAGGTGAGATTACTGCTTCTTCAGTCATGCTGACTGACTCACCTGTGCACATAAAAGATATCCTCAAATCCAGATCTGTGTGCAGTCCACCAACTGCTCTAGGATAACACATAAATGGCCATATTCAATTGAGGTTTTGGGCAATCCGGTAGCCCATAAGTGAGGTCAAAAGTTAATTTGCTATTGAATTGGCATCTGTTTTTGGGCACCAAACGGCTTCCGAGTTACGGCCTTGAAAAAATTGTGATAGTTAAACCTGTAACTTACAGCCTCCCAAAGCCTTTGATCTCTCAAGGCCGCAAGAGTTACGATGGCTAAAATTCAATTGATCAATTTCCCCAAGCCCGCAAATGAAGGAGAAAATCCTACGAGTTCTAGAGAGGACCCGCAAGGAGGTTAAACACCTATTCATAGCACTGTAAATGCAAATAAAAAATCACTACTGCACTGTAAATAACGGGGAAAGGGATGATAGACATTAGAATTAATTGTACAACAGTCTAAAGCCCGCAAATTGGCAGGAAATTAAGGTAATTTTCATGTTCCATTTCGGGGCTAAATCGACCTTGGTATCAATGAGTTAATACATATCAGGCCACCCACATGGACTAGTATTGGCATTCATATTCATAATTCTTTATTTTGCAGGTTTGCGAGTCTGATCTCATATCGGACCCCCGAACCTAATTGATTGACATGTAACCTCTATGTTTTCCAGCCGTAATAATGACAGTCTAATTTTCTATTGGCTGATTCGAAATGGGATGTTACGGGCTTGCTTAATTGATCATCTTTCCATCCTGAACTTCTACGAGCCAATGCATAGTTTTAGCTTTGGGACAGTAACTTGCAGGCTTGAGCAATTGAATAGCATCGCAATGGGAGACAAATAGGAGCCCGTAACACACCCGCAGACATTCGGCCGTCTGCGATCAAGTTGCGGACCTGGAATTGAATTTGGCTCAAAGTTTCTAAATTAGATTTTTTAATGAAAAAAATGCCTTTATCACACTCTCCATCTCTATCATGTCATGGTGAAGGGCTTGTGTACCTCTATGAACCTGTGAACTATACAATGTAGGATCACCGTAAGATGGGCAGGTCATAGCAGAGACGTCAGACAAATTGTGGTCCACTGGAGAAGGAACTGGCACCCACCCCAGTATATTTGCCAAGAAAAAAAAATATGGATAAGCACAAACAGAAGCATAACAATTGTGCCTAATATGCTAAGGTCCATAGGGTCATGGAGAGTTGGACATGACCGAATGACTAAACAACAATGCCTATATATGGACTTTTAATGGATTGGTAAAAAACATGTAGGTGCCATGTGGCTTAGTATATAAATGTTCTCTAGTACATACTGCTTTCTTTACATAAGTTATGTGCCCTGTTCTTCTTTTTTCCACATCAGGCTCTATTGCAGGAAGCACATTCTGAGCTGTTTAGCCCGTACAAGATACACTCTGCATTTTTGTGGTAAGTCCTAAATTTGAGTACAAGTTGACAGCTGTGAGTTGTCCAGACACGGCCTGCCACAGTGGATTTATCTATTTTCCTGCTGCCCTTAACACCAAAAACCATATGAGCATTACATTATAAATGTAACGAGCCCTATACAACAAATTGGCAGCTTTCTTTACATTTTTCTAGCTTGTTTTCCTTTCTAAATATTATGATTTCACTGAAAATATTAAATGAATGTTACCCAACACTGGATTGCAAAATGCAGGGATCTATAATAAATTGCAAAGCAACAGACTGATACAGATAAAGTACGAGTTGTTTGTCTCGAGAATGTGTTTGTGCTAAATCTACGGACAGTATATTCAGGGTTCTTATCACATATTATGATTGTCAAACTGCGTTTCGTTGTCACGTTTGCGAGCTTTGCGTAGCGAGGCGAGTCGTTGAAGCACAGAAGTCTTCCAAGCTTAGAGCGCTTAGCCGATGTGCGTCAAAGGCGCTCATCGGCTATGAGCCTTGCGTAGCGAGGCGAGCAGTTGAGGCATTAAAACTTGAAGCACTTAGGCGATGAGCGCCGAAGGCACTCATCGCCTGCGATCCCCGCGAAGTGAGCAGTTGAGGCATTGAAACACGCAGGACTTCTGCAAGCCTCGCAAAGCGAGGCGAGCAGTTGAGGCATTGAAAAAAGCAGGACTTAGCCTCCAAGCAGTTAGAAAATGCGGGATTGCCTTAGACTGCAAGAAGTTGAGGAACATGGGACTTATAAAAATTATGAGGTCAGAGAAATACAAAGTTAACGGCCAAACCACGCAAAATGAAAAACACGAAAGATACAACAAAAAAAAATCACACACATGCATGCAAATTGAAGCCATATTTGCCAAGTTTCGGCACTCGAGAATCGGCTAAGCAAGAAAAAAAAAGGCGGCCAAAAAAAATGAAAACGAGGCTACACGACCCAGAATCGCGCAAAACACTGCCAGGCACGTACAACTTTTACCCGGGAACATACAAGGTACAAAATACACTTTTAGAAAGGATGGAAAATGCTTGCGAAGGTGCTCAGCGCAAGGCTCGCAATGAGTGACGAAGGTCCTCAGAGGAGCAAAAGCTTTACATTGTGTGGCAAACAGCATTGGCATGGCTTCAAATTGTATTGCCCCGTCAATTTTGACGGGCAAGTCGCTAGTTAAATAAAATTTAAAACAAGTTGTAATATTTTTTCAGACCTAGATCATTTTTGTGATATATGACATTTTCTCTTAGTGGCTTATTTGCAGCACAGTATGTTAATTTGCCAAAAATAAGGGTAAAGAGTGTGCCGTATGTCAACTTCAATCTTATCCAGTTACCACACAAACAGCCCTATAAAATTTAAAGCCCATAGCGGCATCGGCACACCGGCAAAGGCTGCAGCCTTGAAATTCGGCTGAGTCACAGACCTATTATATTAAATCATGCTGCGAGTTACGGGTCGGAGATGAACATGATCAATTAGTCAAACCCATAGTTACGGGTTTAGACGGAGCCAATGGAAAATTAGATCGTCATCATTACGCCACTGAAAAATGGAGGTTAGATTTCAAAGCCTTAAGGGGTCTCAATTACAGTTTCGAACAAACCCACATTCCAGATATAATGCAATATTAATAAATCAGTAAATATGATATTCTAGTCCATGCAATTTCCATTATATGTATTAACACATACATTGCCGGGATCGATATAACACGGAAATTAAACAGAAAATAATGTATTTTATATTGCAGATTTGTGAGCTTGAGAATGTTGTGCTATTAATTTTAATTCCTAACATCACTTTCCCTTTCATTATAAGTACAGTAGTGTGTTTATATTGACATATACAGTGCTACGAATAGGACTTTACCCCCCTTGCGGGTCCTCTCTAGTACCCGTTTTGGCTCCATTTGTAGGTTACGGGGTTGAACGCCAGTGGATTTGTAAAAATGTATTAGCGAATTTCTAACGTAACAGTTACGTGCTTGACAGATCAAGGAATTGCAGCTGCGGAGTTCAGATTTCGACATCCCTTAGGGTATTTTCGCCCTTAATCTGCAAGTCAAGTTTCGCCCTTAACCTGCAAGTTCCCTCCTGCCCCAATCCTGCCTTCACTGATAACTGCAAACACCCATCCACCATCATCTCGCCCCCCTGGATGTGATGTAACAAATGCAAAATGGATTCCTGGACTCATAAACAGTCTTTAAAAATTCTGATTTTCCCAAAACATGCTTGATGCCCGTGGCTGTGTTGTTACATTGTTCAGTCATGTCCAACTCTCTGTAACCCTATGGACCGCAGCATGCCAGACACATCTTATGTCTGTTTGTGCTTATACATAAGGTAATCTTGACAAAGATACTGGAGTGGGTGCCAGTTCCTTCTCCAGTGGATCACAATTTGTCTGACCTCTCTGCTATGACCTGTTAATCTTGAGTGACCCTACATGGTATAGCTCACAGCTTCATTGAAGTACACAAGCCCCTTCACCACAACAAGGTAGCCATTCAGAAGGGGGCCATGGCTTACACAGCAGCTAATATATGTTTAGTTTTCTGCAAGTTTCCTTCTCTTATACCAGTCAATCACCACTACCCAAGCAAATTATTCCACTAATTAGCATACTGTTCCAATAATTTGCATACTGGGTCCCTGATATGCATCCAGTGATACTGTGTCTGATGTTATAATTTTTACATCCATTTTTGTTTTTACAGACAAAATTATCCTATTATTTCTCCACCCCAGTCCTTACCTTCACCTCCTTCTTCTACCCAACCTCTTTCAAAAGCAAAATCTAGAGACTAAGTAGCATTTTTTTTGTGCATCCTGATTTTTGTGCTACATGATATTATAAGTCTATAATTTGCCTAAAAATTATAAAAAAAAAGTTAATATAACCCAGAAGTCTAAGTATGTCTCATGTTGAGAAGGTGAGAAATTGCCCTAGAATAACTGAGCATTGCTGTAACTGCAAAGTGCTTTGTTGAAGGCTGCTAATAAGACTCAGCGAAACAACACGCTGCTCAGCAACAAGGAGACATATATGAATTATTTTTTGTTGTGCAGTCCTTCACTTGTGTCCAACTCTCTCCCTCTCTGCCTCTTCTCTCACTTCCTCAAGGTAGCGCGGCTCCCTCTCTCTCTGCCTCCTCTCTTCCTTACTCCCTGTAGCGTGGCTCCCTCTCTCTCTACCTCCTCTCTTCCTCCCTCCCTGTAGCACAGCTCCCTCTCTCTCTCTGCCTCCTCTCTTCCTTACTCCCTGTAGCGTGGCTCCCTCTCTCTCTGCCTCCTCTCTTCCTCCCTTTATGTAACACGGCTCCCTCTCTCTCTGCCTCCTCTCTCATTCCCCCCTGTAGTGCAGCTCCCTCTCTCTTTGCCTCCTCTTTCCCTCCCTCCCTGTAGTGCAGCTCCCTCTCTCTCTCCCTTCCTCCCTGAAGAGCCGCTCCCTCTTTCTCTTCCTCCTCTCTCCCTCCCTACCTGTAGCGCGGCTCCCTCTGTCTCCTCTCTCCCTCCCTTCTTCCCTTTAGCATGGCTCCCTATCTCTCTGCTTTCTCTCTCCCTTCATCCCTGTAGCATGGCTCCCTCTCTATCTGCCTCCTCTCTCCCTCCCTACCTGTAGCGTGGCTCCCTCTCTCTCTGCCTCCTCTCTCCCTTACTCCCTTTAGCATGGCTCCCTCTCTCTCTGCCTCCTCTCTCCCTTCCTCCCTGTAGCGCAGCTCCCTCTCTCTCTCTCTGCCTCCTTTATCCCTTCCTCCCTGTAGCACGGCTCCCTCCCTCTCTCTGCCTCCTCTCTCCAATCCTCTCTGTAGCATGGCTCCCTCTCTCTCTGCCTCCTCTCTCCCTTCCTCCCTGTAGCGTGGCTCCCTCTCTCTCTGCCTCATTTCTCCCTTCCTCCCTGTAGCACGGCTCCCTCTGTCTCTACCTCCTCTCTCCCTTCCTCCCTGTAGTGTGGCTCCCTCTCTCTCTGCCTCCTCTCTCCCTTCCTCCCTGTAGCATGGCTCCCTGTTTCTCTGCCTCCTCTCTCACTCCCCCCTGTAGTGCGGCTCCCTCTCTTTCTGCCTCCTCTCTCCCTTACTCCCTGTAGCATGGCTCCCTCTCTCTCTGCCTCCTCTTTCCCTTTCTCCCTGTAGCGCAGCTCCCTCTCTCTCTGCCTCCTCTCTCCCTTCCTCCCTGTAGCGCAGCTCCCTCTCTCTCTGCCTCCTCTCTTCCTTCCTCCCTGTAGTGTGGCTCCCTCTCTCTCTGCCTCCTCTCTCCCTTCCTCCCTGTAGCGCAGCTCCCTCTCTCTCTGCCTCCTCTCTCCCTTCCTCTCTGTAATGCGGCTCCCTCCCTCTCTCTACCTCCTCTCTCCCTCCCTCCCTGTAGTGTGGCTCCCTCTCTCTCTGCCTCCTCTCTCCCTTCCTCCCTGTAGCGCAGCTCCCTCTCTCTCTGCCTCCTCTCTCCCTTCCTCCCTGCAGCATGGCTCCCTGTCTCTCTGCCTCCTCTCTCACTCCCCCCTGTAGTGCGGCTCCCTCTCTTTCTGCCTCCTCTCTCCCTTACTCCCTGTAGCATGGCTCCCTCTCTCTCTGCCTCCTCTCTCCCTTACTCCCTGTAGCATGGCTCCCTCTCTCTCTGCCTTCTCTCTCCCTTCCTCCCTGTAGCGCGTCTCCCTCTCTCTCTGCCTCTTCTCTCCCTTCCTCCCTGTAGTGCGGTTCCCTCTCTCTCTGCCTCCTCTCTCCCTTGCTCCCTGTAGCGCGGCTCCCTCTCTCTCTCCCTTACTCTCTGTAGCATGGCTCCCTGTCTCTCTGCCTCCTCTCTCACTCCCCCCTGTAGTGCGGCTCCCTCTCTTTCTGCCTCCTCTCCCCCTTACTCCCTGTAGCATGGCTCCCTCTCTCTCTGCCTCCTCTCTCCCTTCCTCCCTGTAGCGCAGCTCCCTCTCTCTCTGCCTCCTCTCTCCCTTCCTCCCTGTAGCGTAGCTCCCTCTCTCTCTGCCTCCTCTCTCCCTTCCTCCCTGTAGCGCAGCTCCCTCTCTCTCTGCCTCCTCTCTCCCTTCCTCACAGTAGCGCGGCTCCCTCTGTCTCCTCTCTCCCTCCCTTGAGCGCGGCTCCCTCTCTCTCTGCCTCCTCTCTCCCTTCCTCCCTGTAGCATGGCTCCCTCTCTCTCTGCCTCCTCTCTCTCTTACTCCATGTAGCATGGCGCCCTCTCTCTCTGCCTTCTCTCTCCCTTACTCCCTGTAGCATGGCTCCCTCTCTCTCTGCCTCCTCTCTCCCTTACTCCCTGTAGCATGGCTCCCTCTCTCCCTGCCTCCTCTCTCCCTCCCTCTGTGTAGCATGGCTCTTTCTCTCTCAGCCTCCTCTCTCCCTCCCCCCTGCAGTGCAGCTCCCTCTCTCTCTGCCTCCTCTCTCCCTTCCTCCCTGTAGCATGGCTCCCTCTCTCTCTGCCTCCTCTCTCTCTTACTCCATGTAGCATGGTGCCCTCTCTCTCTGCCTCCTCTCCCCCTTACTCCCTGTAGCATGGCTCCCTCTCTCTCTGCCTCCTCTCTCCCTTACTCCCTGTAGCATGGCTCCCTCTCTCCCTGCCTCCTATCTCCCTCCCTCCCTCCCTGTAGCATGGCTCTCTCTCTCTCTGCCTCCTCTCTCCCTCCCCCCTGCAGTGCAGCTCCCTCTCTCTCTGCCTCCTCTCTCCCCGTAGCCGTGCATGCACAATTTCAACGCAACTGAGCATGCGTCTTCCTGGGATTTAGCGACAACAGCATGCAATTTCCCTGGATTTAGCGACAACAGCTGGTGAGTAACGCCGACGCAGAACATATCTCACTGGCTTTACTCACAACTGTTATTTATTATAGGGGATACAAAAGCAAGGACCAATTACAATAACAAAAGAAAATGAGATTATACCTAGAATACATAAGACCTATTCTGTTTTTTAAGTTTCTATTTTTGGTGACATTGAGATGGGGGCATAAAGGAAAGGAGAATAAGAAACAGCTATGATATCAAGTATTAGGAGGACTTTGGTAAATTTGGAATAGGAAGAGTAGGGCCTCCTCCAGTTTTTGACCAAAGGGATGATTAGCGGATATAATTATTCTCATAAGTGTGTTATTTTAGGACAGTCCCATAACATATGTCTTAAGACACCTCTTTGGTTGCATTCCTTATAACATCTCCCTAATGTGGGAGATGTATTCAGTCTAGTTGGAGCCAGATAGCATCTTAGCACGGTTTAATATGCATTCTGTTGAAGTTGAATGTTCAAGGAAGATTTACTTATTGAGTGAATGATTTGTTCCCATTGTATTGTTGATAGTGTGGAACTTCATTCTTGTTCCCAGGAGGTCATATAAAATAATTTATTCAGTTGCGGGTTAGAGGATAAGTGATGATATAAGATAGCAATTGATTTAATGTATTTAGATTTATCAAGGCATAATCTTTCAAAAGGGGTGAGTGAACCCACATAGTTTATTTTAAAAATGTGAAGCGTATTAGATGATATGGTAGCAAAAGTGAGCTATTTAGAGTGTGGGATCTGGTGACTTACTTTTAAAATGAGATTAGTTTGTAATCTGAAACTAGATCAGCCACATTATTTAGATTATTATTGATCCACCATTGAAGTCTCCTGAAGTGAAAACTACAAATATTGCTTAATTAAAGGCATATCTAAGTGAACTGGATTATGAGTACATCTGATAGAGGAGAATCAGTAGTGTATACAAACATTTAAACACTTACCTTAGAAGTTTGCAAAATATTTTGTAATTTCTGACAGTTGTAAATCAGGGTTAACACCCTCCAAACCCAGGCTAAATTAGCACAAAATGTACAATAATTAGTTTTGGCCAATCAGGTTAGTCAAAACTTTTGAATTCATTCTAAGTTCCTGTTTGTGCTGAAATGCAGCTTGGGAAATGCAGTTTGTCTGTGGTGAAAGTCATGAGCTGAACAGACAGAGAGCAGACTATAGCATGAGGCAGGGACATCAGGGCTGACATCAGTGCTCTGCTATTGGCTGAAGGAGGCACATAGGGTATGTAATGATTTAAAAACTGCTACCCTAATACTGCATGCTGATTGGGTGGGGATCAGGGGCTTGTTTAGCCACCCCTGAGGGTTTAATCATAATCATCATAGGGATTTTTAGATATTAATAAAAAAAATGTTTTTTTTAAATGTGCAGCATACATAAATGATACCTTTTGCATAAAGAGTGCAAAAATGTTATAACCTAGCTCATTTAGATATTCCTTTAAATCATTACTTTTCAATAGCTGACACCTCAATAGTAGTTTTCATTCCCCAATAGGGATGCTTATAGGCTAAAATGTTGTTTGTTTTCAGCTGTGTCAATGTTGTTTTTAAACGTACATTGCAGTGTTTAATGAGCTTGGGATACCATAGTTATTTTTGGACTTATGTTTGTAATTACGTCTATATGGCAGTCCAGTCAACTTGTGGGGCACACTGTAGTACTCCAGATAGGAGGTCTCTGAAATGAGACATATGGATCTAAATGTTCATAGATTAAATGGATATGTAAGTGAGCTGGATTATGAATGCATCTGATAGAGAATTAGTAGTATATGAAAAAAAAAATGCATGAAAAAATACCAAAATAAACATTTAAACAGTTACCCTAAATTTTGCTGAATTTCTTGCATTTGCAAACAGTTGGCTTTCAATGTTGACACCCCCTGAAAATCCCAGCTAAAATTTGCATACATAATACATTGTATCTTTTTCGTCTGTGAATTGAGCTGCAGCTTTCCTTTTGATTTCTGTAATACCCAGAACAAGGTCTGTGTCCATTCATTCACTGATTGTTTAATCTACATAACATTCCAGGTGAAACTTCGCCTAGTCCCAGTGAGTTTCCCCATCACCTGTCCCATCCCCAGTGAGTTTCCCCGTCACCTCCCTTCTTTCACTGATTGTTTAATCTACGTAACATCCCAGGTGAAACTTCCCCCAGTGCCAGTGAATTGCCCCTGTTACCTCCCCCAGCCCCAGTGAATTGCCCCATCACCTCCCTCAGCCACAGTGAATTGCCCCTGTCACCTCCCTCAGACCCAGTAAATTGCCCCATCAGCTCCCCCAGCCCCAGTGAATTGCTCTGTCACATCTCCTAGTCCCAGTGAATTGCCCCATCACCTCCCCCAGCCCCAGTGAATTGCCCATCACCTATGCCAGCCCCAGTGAATTGCCTCATCACCTCCCTCAGCTCTAGTGAATTGCCCCATCACCTCCCCAAGCCCCAGTGAATAACCCTGTCACCTCTCATAGCCCCAGTGAATTGACCCATCACCTCCCCCAGGCCCCAGAGAATCACCCCTGTCCCCTTTTCCAGATCTAGTGAATTGCCCCGTCGTCTCCCCTAGCCCCAGTGAATTGCCCAGTTACCTATCCCAGCCCCAGAGAATTGCCCCATCACCTCCCCCAGCCCCATTGAATTACCCCTGTCACCCCCCAGCCCCAGTGAATTTCCTCCGCTCTGAAGTACTCGGAAGTAGCGGTGATGTCACGGCTGATGTCACCGCTCATTGCTGATTGACTGCAATGCCGATCAGACACGTGCATGCGCAGGACACAAAGGTTCATTTTTTAAATAACAAACCCTCAAGCACAGCGAGCAGTACTGGGGGTGTAAACATCATCCCCAACACATTTATTTTTTTAGATATCATGAGCTTTTTTTCATGCATACATTTTTTTCATTTATAATACTGATGCTCCTCTATCAGATGCATTCATAATCCAGTCCACTTACATATGTCTTTAAGATATGTATATTGTCTGTTTACCTGTATGGTGCCTCATTAAGTGCCTATAGTATTGGTCATTTGTTGATTGTTTTATAAGGCAACTCTTTTGTTCCTATAAAGAAGTAGGGCTATTTAGCTAGCTTATGGGGCACACCATAGCCCTTCAGAGAGGAGGTCTCTGCAATGAGAGATAGGGCTTATGGTTGCAATGACATTTATGTGCAAATCGCTGGTTAATCAGGATTATTTGAGTTGCATTTAGGGGACTACTTTGCCATTTTTGACAAGACTCTCCTGTATTAAGGCATTTTCATAAAAAAAGCCTTGTACTGTGCTGCAAGCCAATAGCCCTATTCTAATTATCCCTTGAGTCTTGATACAAGATTTTATGACAGGCTTTTTGTTACTAACTGTCATTTTTTTCTACAATGTAACACATCCAGATTAACTGGATATAGTGTTATTCTAATACAAATTGTTACCAACTGAAGGGAATCCCTCACGATTTAGAGCCAGATTCAATTGAGCTATGGCAAGTTACTGTAGTCTGTAAGTGAGGCCTAAATTAGGCTAATTTTATGATTTTTACTTTTCTGAATAACTTCTGTAATGTTTGGAGAAATACGTATTGCCTCTGCAAGAGGTTCAACTCGAAGAGTGAAAATTAAGGGGGATAAAGAGCAACATTGTCTCGTACCTCTAGTAATATGATTTAAATCCTTGATATGAGATCAGAGCTTCTGGGATAGAATATAGTGCACTAATACTTTGCAGGAAGTGACCCTGTAGAGGTCTTTGATTTAATTAGCACACACGTATGGCTCATACTTCTATATTACTTTTCACTGGCTGACAGGGGCAAGCCTCAAATTACGTTAAACATTTGAATCAGATTATATATGCTTCATCTAAAAAAAGAAAACACGCAGAGGTAAATTATCAAATACCCTCCGTTAGATGCAACAACGTAAAAAAATGCTTTTAATGTCCATTTAAGTTTAGAATAAGTAAATAATAGTAATCACAAACAAAACTTAAGCACAATCCAATGAAATAAAAAATAAAATTAGAATCCATTCCAAGGCATGCATGGTTGTAACAGAATGTGCTCAGTTTTGACCTGAGGCTCAATTTTTGTCCAAGATTTTACATAAGTTGGCATTGTTGATTGCCACCTACTTCGCCAGCCTTCCTTTACTTAGCACCACACTCCTCTAATGCCTATACTTGTCCAATGTCAAGGGTAAAATGTACTAATTTCACTACATATTCTTATTAAGGCAGAATGAACTTCTATTAGTACCACTTAAGGGTCATATTTGTGGTGTGCTCAAATGCAGAACTTCCTTTGATAATGTGCAAAATGTTTTTAGAAAAACTAAAACATATAAATACAGACTTTAGTTTTTAATGATTATGTTTACTGTATTTGAATGACAGTTTAACATCATGTTGTTCCAATTGGGATTTGACACTTTGTAGCGATGGGAAAAATCTTGGATAATGTTAAGATTTCTATTCAGTTCTATTGAAGGATGATACTATGAAGTGTGTCTTGATAAAAAAAAGACTAAATGGAAGGGTAAGTCCCAGTATGACAACCCAATCCCTCAGACTCCCGGTCAACTAGCTGTTCTGGATGTGGATGTAAGCACCAATGACACAAGCAAAACTTATCTCTAAAATGCATATACAGTATGGTCATGACCTACACAGCTGCAAATGTTGCTAGTTTGATCGCAAATGTATACATTAAAAACTGTAATTTCAGTTAAAACATTTTTTACAAGTGTATCAGCAGCTATTTCTTAGAATACAAAGCTGTACACAGTTTATTTATCACTAGCAATCTTTTGGATACTAAAGGTTCAAAGGTGAATAGAGCAAAACATTTTTATTAAGTAAGATCTACAAAATGACCTAGGTTATTGCTACATTAAATTCTGAAACACAGTAGTAGTATACAGTATATTAAATGGTTTTACTGACAACATTATATACATCTTTACTGGGGATTTAAACACTAGAGAGAAAATTAATTCCAACTGGGACCACAAAAACAGTGAACATGTACAGAGATTAGTGGTTAAATGTGCGTTCAATGGGAATCAGCTACTGGGATAACACAAATACAAACTGTCATAAACTTGTGCAAAAATATTTGTATATTTAAATACCTAAACTGACTAGTCCATATTTTTAGCATTGATACAAAAGAGATATTTCTTCCTACTCTCTCTCATGAGAGTTGCCATCTTTAATACAAAATAAATAAGCAACCCTAATTTTGAAATATTTAATGCTCAGTCTTCATGTTTAATAGTCTAGTGTTTGTCTATATATGTTCTTAGCAAAACTTGGGCTCTTAAATTTAGTTGACACATTTTTGGAATATCTTCTGGTGACATTTTAGGGGCAGTTACATTCTTATTTAGAGGGACACAAATAAGTGTGGTTAAAACTGAAAACTACACTTAAAAATAAATCGTTTTGCAATTGAGCGGTGTTAAAATAATTTAGATAGCTAAAACTTAGATTGTAACTGTTATTTTATGCCCATTAATTAGCTTCATTGATTCATATACATTTATATATGAATGATAAAAATTATCCTTCCATGGGTGCCAAAGAGCTAGCACATGCTCATATTGTACACTTACTATACACGTTCAAAACTATTCAAATCATGTCAATATGTTTCATAGTAGAGTTAGAAATAGCAAACTAACTTACTGCATATATATATATATATATATATATATGTATGTATGTATATATATATATATATATATATATATACATCGTAGGTTCTAGTGGGTCCCCCTTTATCCCAGGGGCCCCTACCCACTAGGGACTGGTGCTTTACACCTGCTGCACCTGCAGTAGCTCCGCCCCATTCACATTTGGTCTTTTTAATATTACTGTCAGAAGAATTTGCCCTAAGGCCGGTCCTGTAACAAATGCTATATAGACTTTATGTAAAATACCTCCAAGGAGATACATGCATATACACATATACACTGCATACTTGTATACACAGCATTTATATGCAGAATAAGATACACATATGTAAAATGATATATATATATATATATATATATATATATATATATATATATATATATATATATATATATAAATAGAGAGAAAGAGAAAGAGAGAGAGAGAGAGATGGAGGGAGGGAGGGAGAGGTAGGGAGAGAAGTATGATTAGAGGTAGGGAGAGAAGTATGATTAGAGGTAGGGAGAGAAGTATGATTAGAGGTAGGGAGAGAGGTAGAAAGAGAGAGAGGGAGAGAGAGGGGGAAGGGGTATAGGGAGTGCAAAAGGGCAAAAGGAATAGAGGGAGTGAAAAGGGAAAGAGGAAGAAGGTGGTAGACGGAGGAAGAGAGAAAGAGAGAGAGGGGATGGGGGAGGGAGGGGGAGATGGAGAGGAGGGAGAGAAGGAGGGAAAGGGAGAGAGGTAGGGAGAGAGGGAGGGAAAGGGAGAGAGGGGGAGATGGAGAGGGAGGGAGGGAGAGAGGGGTACAGAGAGGGGAGATGAGAGAGGGAGGAAGAGAGGGGAGATGCAGAGGGAGGGAGAGGGGTAGAGAGAGGGGAGATGGAGGGGAGGGGGAGAGGGGTAAATAGAGAGGGAGATGGAGGGGAGGGGAAAAGGGGTAACGAGAGAGGGAGATGGAGGGGAGGGGAAAAGGGGTAACGAGAGAGGGAGATGGAGGGGAGGGAAAAGGGGTAAAGAGAGAGGGAGATGGAGGGGAAGAGGGGTATAGAGAGATGGAGAGTGAGGGGGAGAGAGACAGAGAGAAAGAGAGAGAGAAGGGTTGAGGGAAGGGAGAGGGAGGGAAGGGAGAGAGAGGGAGTTGATTAATAAATGGCCTTTTTTAATGACAGCTACACACAGACAGGTTAAGATAAGTTAATTAGGCCCCAGTATATGGTAGGATGGCCCCTCTCTGCGTGCAGTGGTCTCACAGTTCAGTCCTCTCCCTCTCCTGTCTGTGCCACTAAAATATAGGGAGTAAATCTAAGTCCTATTTAAATCTCCTGATAGGACCTAATACTTTTAAGTAAAATTAATATGCCCCTCACATTACTGCCACAGCTTGGGACTGTAAATGAGAACCATATGTTTTTTGTTGTCTTTTTTTTTTGTATTTTTTATGAGGATGTGTTTTTTTGGGCCAGCTAAAGAATGGAATGTGAGTTCTATGGACTTCTGTTCAAAGCTTGGAAATAGCACATACTTCCAAACACCTATAAAAATTTCAGGCAACTTTTATGGTTTCCCAAGCAGTCAGTAGCAGGAAAAACATTGCAATATGTACCAGAACCGGTTGTCACCAAGCCACATAGTCACAGGCAGATGAGACATGCCACAGACTGCCACTAAACATTGGCGACATTTATTTTAATTTAGATTTTATTCTATATCAGCTTTCAAATAACTAAACATAACAATGGCTAAATTATTTTAGAAACCAAAAGCACAGCCTTTATCATTTTGCTCTTTTATATGCAATTATTGCATACAATTATTACTGCTTCCATGTTGCTTGCTTGCCTGCTGCTGATTATACTTTCTCAGATGGGTGTATCATTGTAAATTAATATGTTTCCCTTTAGTTCTGCTGAGAGCACTGGCAGTTGTACTGTAGATGCCACTTTCCCACAGGCTTCCTATGCATTTAAATTCCCATCCCACCACAGGAATTTGATTTGCTGAAACCAAAATGGGAGATTCCACAGAAGCATAATTGCATATAAAGTAATAATTTGTTAATTTATTTATGATTATATATTTAGAAGGTGATCTTGAATGCAGTTGCTTCAGTTGAAAGGTGATGCTTTTGATTAACAGTGTTTTTATTAGGATTAATGGAAATCTAATTAGCTAACCACTTCTGTATTACTACCTCGTTTTGGTGAAGGCACCTTTGTGAAGCTGTGAGCTATATCATTTAGGGTTACCGAAGATGGAAAGGTCATAGCAGAGGGGTCAGACAAATCGGAGAAGAAACTGGCACCTCCTCAAGTATCTTTGCCAAGAAAGCCTTATGAATAAGCACAATCAGACACAAGAAGTGCCTCGCATGCTGCTGCGCCATAGTAATATTTGCATTAAACTCTATGGGCCCTATTCTATTCCCCAATTCGTAGATTTATACACACTTAAATATAAAATAATATTGCCATATTCTATTAGTTTCTCGCAATCCCATTATGAGTTACCTGCCTGCAATCACTACGGGCCAGACAAACCTGCAAAACTGGCCTTAGAACTTCACAGGTTTTAGCACAGCTCGAATATTACAAGCTCTAAATAATTAAAGTTACACAAAAACAATATTCTGTTAGACCTGTAGCTCTAACTCGCATTTAAAATCTGTCCCGCAACTGAAAAAGTTATAAAATTGCTTTCAAATTTTTTATAGATACATGAATATAGCACCACCCGAATACACTGCGACGGTTACCTATTTTGATAGGTGAATGGGTAAAAAGTGCAAGATGCGAATATAATACGAGGATTAAAATTAACGGAATTGTAGAAAAATTATGTGCTGAATCCTGTTCCAAAAGCACCCCAAACGGTACATAAATGCTTTAATATTCAATATAACAAGTAAATACAACAGAATATAATGGTTAATGTCACGTTCATATACATGAATAATATGTACTGTATGCTTGAGACCTCCACTTCCATCCCCACCCCAGCAGGACTCACAACACAATGGCCGCAGCCTGGGGTAAATGCAGCACTCAGTGCACTGGCTGCAGCAGCAGGATGCACTCAAATAAAGACATGACAGCAAGGAGCCATTTGTTCCTGCATCGGTGGGAAGACTATAAACTTCTTTTAACAATAATGACCATTTACCGTCATATTTGGATACCCTTAGAAAAACCCAACTCCCATAAATAAAACACTTGACACCGATATGGGTATAAAAACTGGCCACATCTTCTTTATTATCATTAACATGATAACCAAAATCCAACTTTCCAAACACCAACCAAAACCCACTAGGGCTTGCCCGTCCATCTCAGCAACGCTCCTCAGGGGACCCTGTGCTCCAAGAGGTTCCTCCTTCTTTACCAACGAAAGAGGGTAAACACTACTGCCCCCACAGCTGTGACAAAACCACCACGTGTAGGCCCATTTTGGGATATATAGATATTTCACTTATTTTCCAACAGGGGAGGGAGGGTGGGAACTGACTACTCCTGTTACCAAGGTCAAGTGCAATTGTGTGTTTCTGCGTAGCAACAGTCCCTTATATACCCTCTGCAGAGGCCCAACCTCTAACTCTTGCCAACCAACCACCTTAGGACGTTCTATCCTTCACTCCTTCTCTGGTCAACACCCACTCCCCCTGCACTACGCTCCGCTGTGGGTTTCATGACCATTTACCATCATATTTGGATTCCCTTAGAAACCCAACTCCCATAAATAAAACACTTGAGACCGATATGTCATCTCACCACCACCCCTCAGGGGACACCGTGCCCCTAGAGTTTCCTTCTTCTTTACCAACGAAAGAGGGCCAGCACTACCGTCACAAACGCACCTCATGTGCGTTCCGCCACCGAAGCTATGGCCTTTGCAATACCCTCCTTAAGCGTGAAGTTAAACAGGTTCAGTCCAATTGCATTCATAGTTACATAGTTACATAGTAATTAAGGTTGAAAAAAGACTTTCAGTCCATCAAGTTCAACCTTTTAAGATCTCCTATGATCTGATTCCAATGCACCCCATCTTTCAGGAAGTACCCTTCCACATACGCTATCTCAAAATCAACATGCCTGCTCTAGATCCCTCCATGCCCCCAGACAAAACTTGCCATTGCTTTGTTGTCTCTCTTTTGGCAACAATCCAGTGTTGCCCATCCATTGGGGCCCTCCAAGCCCTACGCTGGATCATCTCAGACCATATTATCGTCAAACTAGGAAATAGAGTCAATAAACACACATCACGTTTCATGATCCTTATCAATTCCTTTATTGGCATGTTACCTAAGTCATTACCCGCTGCGTATATCAGCAAAAATTTGCGCCGCGCAAACATCTTAGCATACCCCACCACATGTTCCAACACTCTGTGCCACCTCAGTCCCCTGACTCCTAACCAACGTAGTGACACCTGTACTGCAAGGAATCCCAGCTGCAAACCTCCGTCCTTGATCCGTGCCTCTTTCTTCCCAAATGGATATATGAGTGGCCCATAAGCCATAGACGCTGACGAGCACCTGTCCTGAAAAGAAACTTAATACAAACCACTACCAGATCTGAACATATGATCTAAAACTATTGGAGCCCGATCTACAAACTGTGATGGTGTCAACCCTATCCTTAATCTATATTTTCCTGGCTCCTTTTTAGGTACAACTCCCAGGGGTGAGATTCTTAAATCCTAAAGTCCTAAAAGGACTGGCCATCCTTCCCAAAGATAACTCCTTTGCCAATTTTTCTTCCACCACGCTGGGAAATTGACCTGCCGATTTTAGGTTAGGGGGCACAAACAACAGCTTTCTAAATGTTTTAAATGGGATAACAAAGCCTACTTCAAAACCCTTGCTTAACAACTACACCTTCTTAGCGCACTCCGACGTATACCGTACGTTTCTAGCCATGGGCGGATCCTTTCTAGCCTGATAGGTGCTCTTGCCTTTTTCCACGGCCTCGTTCTATTACCTGAATTCACGGTCACCTTCCCCTGAACCTCCTGCCCTAGCCCTGCCGCTACCTGTACTGTCGGGACCCGTGCCTGCGTCACTGACTGCGTTCCCCCTTCCAGCCTAGCCAAGACTTTTAATAAACCCACCACTGTATCTGACTGGAGGCCTTGGTCCCCTTGTCTTTTGCCCTCATTTCCTGTGTTTCCGAGTTGCTGTGCATGTGTGACTGAATCATTTGCAAGGCACTCATCTCTATCATCGGGTGTTGGGGCCCTCTTGCTCACCGTTGCCACAATGTCCTTGTGCCTCTTCATAATACTCCTGTTGCGACTGCTGCCATCTTGTTGCCTCATGGCTCCTTGCGGCGTTGACGTCCGCCGTGAACCTATGTAAATAGGTGTAGGCCTGTGCAACGTTTTCAATTGAGAAAAACACTCCTTCCGCCTCCAGGTACCCTCCAACCTGCGGGGTTCCTCTGTAGAGCCCCTTCTGCCACGGGACCTATCAGAGTGCCCATCTACTCGCTGTCTGCTCTCATATCTTCTTCCAGCCCTACTGCCTGACTGACGCTGCCTCTCCTTCCTTCCTCTCCTCTCTACCCCGCGTCCAGGTCTCACTAATGGGGGTGAAGAGCTGGATCTATCCCATTGTCCTGACGCTCCCCACCATGACGCCATCTGTTCAGTGACCTCTGCGTTCCTTTTGGTACCCTGCAGTGGGTGCCCCCACCCTAGGATCTCTTGTATCTTCCCTTGATGGCCTTATCCCTGCCATCCCTGCTTGGCTACCAGGCCCTTCCCCCTCTGGGAAACTACCATCCCCCTTTCTGATGTGGACCTTTGCCTGTAACCTCCCTGTGGCTGACCTGCCTGTGGCTAGCATAGCCACCCTTGGCCTGCCACCTTCTCTCTCCCTTGACCTCTGCTGCGCCCCATCCTCTTTTCCTTGCTGTTGTGAGGGCTGATCTTGGTGTGTGGGCAAGATAGGGGAGGGGGCCCTGGCTTGCTCCACAAGCACCCCTTCTAACCTCCCTCGCCCCCTTCTTGCGCCTTGCACTCTACTCAGCCTGGCACGGGCGCAACGCTCCTTCCGACCGCATTCTCCACATGCTGTCCATGTGGGATGCTGTGACCCGCTGATAGGGACAATCTTCTCCTTTAGGGGCCTGGTGGGCTAGGGCTCAGCCTGACTGGTGGCCTAAACCTCCTGGCAGGATGCCAAGCACCCTGACTTGGTGCATCAGGTAGGGCTGCTGCAGAAGTCCATGTGGGTGAGGTGACTGGAAGTAGAGAAGGGGCGGATTGCCCACAGAAGATGAAAAGAGGGCTCGGAAATATTAATGGAGAAGTGGAGCAGGCACTAATGCGGTGAACTGTTGGGATGGATGCTACCACTGAAGCTAACAACACCTGCTCCTTAGAGGCTGCTGCCTATAGCCTCTACACTAATGGATGACATGGTTAAATAAATATTTTACCACTGATCACTACACTAAACTGGGAACTGACTGCTCCTGTTACCAAGGTCAAGTGCAATTGTGTGCATCTGACTAGCAACAGCCCCTTTTATACCCTCTGCAGAAGCCTAACCTCTAACTCTTGCCAACCAACCACTTTAGGACATCCTATACTTCACTTCTCCTCTGGTCAACACCCACTCCCCCTCCACTATGCTCCGCCGTGGGTTTCAGAACTACAGGGAACCAGTTTACCATAATTTAAAACAGCTCTATCTCGAATATATCGCGATCCTCCGATTATTGGTGAAAATGGGAACATAAACATTTTGTGGTGTACTCGAGTATCTACAGTATTAAATAGGTCTCGCAAGGGCTTTTTAAAACACTTATTAGAGCTATAACAGCAATTAAATATGCAACTAAATAATATTATTTGTAGCTGTTATTTCTGAGTAATATTGATCCTGGACTCAAGTGGTTAATACATATCATGAAACCCACATGGACTAGAACAGATGAGCTCATGCATTTTATACAGTGCTACTTGATTGCAAGACCAATCAACAAATATTACTTATTGGCACTAATTAATTTGTTGTCTCTGATTGCAGATTACATCTCTCATTTACTATCGGCTGTGTCTAAGAAGTAAAAAGATCCAGATTAGTCTCGTCTGGCTTCAGAACGTCCTGATAGCTTGGAGTCTGAGTGAATGTGCTTAATTTACCTGACAGTGAAGGCAGGTTTATACAGGGGCGTAGGAACTGGGGGTGGTGGGGACAAATCACCCCCAGGTAAAATGAATAGTGGACACAAAAATATCAAAATTAAATGTAATCATTCATTACCAGATTTGCCCACTAGAGGGTAGCGTTTTGGAGCAGTATGTCTTTCCCAAAAGCCTTGACCCATATATACATACAGTATATACATAATAAGTTGATATTTAGACATAGATTATATATATATATATATATATATATATATATATATATATATATATATATATATATATATTGTATATATATATATATATATATATATATATATGTTTTATTATTATTATATTGGGGGGCAGGGGCATTGATAATTTAAACAAAGACATTTTAAAAAGTTTTTGAGGGGCAGAGCAGGGCCCCAGTGCATTCCCTGCTTCCTGGGGGTAGAGTTTAATCATTTCAGAACTTTAATGTGACCTATAAACTGTACAACTCAATTGAAAAACAAACTGAAATCTTTTAGGTAGAGGGAAGAAAAAATATAAAAATAAAATAATATGGTTGCATAAGTATGCACACCCTTAAACTAATACTTTGTTGAAGCACCTTTTAATTTTATTACAGAACTTGGGTATGAGTCTATCAGTTCCTCTTCATGTTCAGCTTTCCAGCAGTAGCCTGAAGGTTTTGTGCCAATATTGACTGGTATTTGGAACTGTTCATAATTCCCTCTATCTTATCTAAGGCCCCAGTTCCAGCTGAAGAAAAACAGCCCCAAAGCATGATGCTGCCACCACCATGCTTCACTGTGGGTATGGTGTTCTTTTGGTGATGTGCAGTGTTGTTTTTGAGCCAAACATATCTTTTGGAATTATGGCCAAAAAGTTCAACCTTGGTTTCATCAGACCACAACACCTTTTCCCACATGCTTTTGGGAGACTTCAGATGTGTTTTTGCAAAATGTAGTCTGGCTTGGATGTTTTTCTTTGTAAGAAAAGGCTTTCGTCTTGCCACTCTACCCCATAGCCCAGACATATGAAGAATACGGGAGATTGTTGTCACATGTACAGCACAGCCAGTACTTGCCAGATATTCCTGCAGCTCCTTTAATGTTGCTGTATTCCCTTGGTAGCCTCCCAGACCAGTTTTCTTCTCGTCTTTTCATCAATTTTGGAGGGAGCTCTAGTTCTTGGTAATGTCACTGTTGTGCCATATTTTCTCCACTTGATGATGACTGTCTTCACTGTGTTCCATGGTATATCTAATGCCTTGGAAATTCTTTTGTACCCTTCTCCTGACTGATACCTTTTAACAATGAGATCCCTCTGATGCTTCGGAATCTCTCTGTGGACCATGGCTTTTGCTGTGGGATGCGACTAAGAAAATTTCAGGAAAGACCAACTAGAGCAGCTGAACTTTATTTGGGGTTAATCAGAGGCACTTTAAATGATGGCAGGTGTATGCTGACTCCTATTTAAAATGATTTGGAATGTGATTGCTTAATTCTGAACACAGCTACATCCCCAGTTATAAGAGGGTGTTCAGACTTATGCAACCACATAATTTTTCTTTTTTCTTTTTCTTCCCTCCACCTAAAATATTTCAGTTTGTTTTTCAATTGAGTTGTACAGTTTATAGGTCACATTAAAGGTGGAAAAAGTTCTGAAATTATTTATCTTTGTCTCATTTATTTACAGCACAGAAACCTGACATTTTAACAGGGTGTAGACCTTTTATATCCACTGTAAGCGGTCTGCAGTCTGGGAAACATATATATATAGTGAAGGCAGGTATATAAGTGGTCTGAAGTCTGGAAAATATATATATGTCAAGATTGTGAAGAAGTTACTCCCTCCAGACATATAAAAACATGTTCACTTAAGGATGCTGTTTGAGTTCCAACATTTATCTCTGGACTATTATTGGATAACTGAGGTATAATTACTCAATTAATCAGCCACATAAATTGATAAACTGTAATTAATAATTCTTTCTATTTTAAGATCTCATAATATAATTGGTTCATTGTCCTTGGTAGTAGCATTACTACACACCACCTGTACTCTACTCTACTACTTTGTAGCCTCCATGCCCTAGCAGATCAGGGAACAGATAGATAACTTTTTCAATAATAAATTGACTTTACTGAATACAGAGAGAAATGAAAAAGAAATGCACCAAGCTAATTAGAGAGAGCAGGCCCATGGCTGTGAACTGTGTGGTCAGATGTGAATACATTGTTTTAAAGCTGATTGACTAGTTAATTGGAACATAGACATCAATTTCCAATACAGTATGGCCCCTATTCAATTACAAGGCCGCAGTTTACGATATATAGGCCGTAAGTCTGCAGGCTTGAAATTTGCTAAAATTATAGATCAATTCAATTGAACAAGCCCTCAATTTACGGTTCGAAAGCCGAAACCATGAACCATGCAATCATATGTAGCATTTCAGAGCGTGATCATGATCAATTAAGCAAGGCCGTAACTACAGATTTAGAAACAGCCAATAGTAAAAGAGACCATGGAGGTTAAACGTCAATCAATTAGCATTTTGAGGTCACATATGTGATCGGACTCGCAATGAATGGCGATACTGTTTTAGTCCATGTGGGTGCCCTGATATGCGAGCTTGAGACTGTTGTGCAATTGTTTCTAATGTCTTTCATCGCTTTCCACATCTTTTAAAGTGCAGAATTTTTTTTTTATTTACATTTACAGTGCTACAAACAGGTGTCTAAACCCTCTTGCAAGTCCTATCTGGTCCCCAAATGATTTTCTTTTACATTTGCCATTTTCCGGGTGTGAAAACAATTGCGAGCTTGAGGAATTGTAGCAATTGTATAATGATTTGCGATTGTAAAATCAAAGGCTTAGATGGGTTGGAAGTTACAATTTTGACAACAAGGGATTTTGAGCTTCTAACCCGCAAATAGTTTGCGGCTCACTAAAAGACGCCAATTGAATAGCAAATTAGTTTAAGGGCTACATTATGGGCTCCGGTAACTTACAATTGCTCAATTGAATAGAGGTATATGATTGAACTCAGTGCTTCAACAACACATGTAAACTTAAGTTTCCTTTATATTTAACACTAATCTTGTTTTGGGGAAGTGGCTTGTGTACCTCAATTAAGTTTTGAGCTATACCATGTAGAATCATCTAAGATGAGCAGGTCCTAGAAGATGTCGTCCCAATCACAATCCACTCAAGTATCTTTGCCCCCAAAAAACGTACGAATAAGCACAACCAGACAAAGATGTGCATGGCATGCTGCAGTCCATAGGATCACAGAGAGTTGGACTAGTTTGCCTGTTAGTTCTTCATATTTGTGGAGAGCGGAGGCTGACATTTTAAGTTTGATTTTTCTCACTGACACTTAGAATGCTTAGTTGGTTGGGTCGATAAGTCAATTATTTTTTCTTTGTTCTTGAGTAGCTAACATTGCTTAATATACTGAGGTGTTGTAGCAATACAAGGCAAGTGATAAAGCTTTTACATATTTTTCTAAGCTTCTACTTTTCCATGTAAGAGGGGTTAGGTGGAACTTCTTCTTTAAGTAAAATATCTTGAGATTTGAAAGAAATTATTATAGATTTTTCATTCTGTCTTGTAAAAAGTTTATTCATATAACATTATTTTAGACTGTAAGTTCTTCAGATTAGAAACCTGGCTGCTGTCCCATCTGTAGTGCATTGTATTGTATCTGTAGTTATACCTCCACATTAGAATTAGCAATTTGCTTATTGTACCCACTGTACTTTATTCTACTTTGTAAATAGCGCTACGGGAAATACTGGTGCTTTATAAATAAAGAGTAATAATAATACGGTATGTAGACAAAGGACGGAATTCTTGGAGAGATCATATTTTATTAATTCCTGGATCTCAAGAGGTTCTGCAAGAATTCTCCAACCTTCTAACCTTGGTAAATCTGGTCCAATATATCATCTTCATGACAGTCCAACTAATGTTCTATGACATATGTTTTTAATACAATTTTTAATAAATATACATTCCACATTTACATTTTAAAACATTAAATATTCATAACCTGATTGAGTGTTACACCAAATGAATATCTGCTTAGACTCAAAATAAAGATCTGCGTAAATCAGTAGTGTGAATGGAGCTGGATAACATTTGATGAAGTCAATGGTTTACTAAGCTAGAAAATATTCTGGATTACATGAGCGGTGGCCCCTGTCCATTATTTAATGGCCAAATTGAACATCACTTCCAAAAACTAAATTCCTTCCCCGAAATACCCCCCACTATTACAGCATAGCCCCCTCTCCCTGAGATTCTCTCCTGCATGTGGACCTTGCAAAGCTCTTAATTCCCTGTGTTATATCCCTTACATTTGTTTGCAGCTCAGGCTAATAATATATCACTCTAAGGATGCTGTGCCGGGAATATAAACATGAGCTTGATTAGATACAGAAGGCTCAGTCGCACAATAGCATGCAGGAGCTGCTATAAAGGAAAAAGCGCCCAGTCATATAATGCTTCCTCTACCATCTGTACGGATGTTTTTAGTTAAAATATATTCAAAGCAGAGATTTAATTTGTGTGTGTATTGACATATTTTTTGTATTCCATATTTTTTTCAATTAATATATATATATATATTTTAAACATTAGAAGCAATCCATTAAACTGTAAGGGGGACACAGATTTTATTGGGCACAGCAGTTAATGGACCACTGTATAGTTTTTGTATATGGTCTTTTAACTGACTAATAATAATGTGCACAATTATTTCAGAAACCAAAGCAAAAATGTAATTTGTGTGTGTATTTACATCTTTTTATTATTACTTTTTAGATTATTATTATTTTTTGGAAACTTGAGGAGCAATCTTTATGAGGGACACACATTTTAAATCGTTTTATTTTATCATTTTTTAATTAACTAAAAAAAATAATGGGCAATTTTAGAAAGCAAAGCACAAATGTAATTTGTGGGTATTTTCATATTTTTATGATTAAATATTTTTTAGATTACTATTTTTGGGGGGAAACACGAGAGGCAATCTACTAAACTGTATGTGTATAAAATGTTTTATTGGGTGCAAAAGTTAAAGGACCACGGTGTTCTCATTTATTTTATGACTTTTTTTTAAATAAATAAACATAATGGCAAAATTGTTTTAGAAAGCAAAAGAAAAAAACAAAAAAAAGGATAATTGGATTTAAAATATATTTAAGCCAGATATTAAATGTGTGTGTGTGTATTTATATTTTTTTGTATATTTTTATTGTATATTTTTTTATGTCCTTTATAATATTATATATGTTTAAACTTTAGTTTTTTTTAAATATGAGAGACAATCTACTAAAACTTATGGGGGCACCCACTTTAAAATGTTTTATCAGGTGCCGAAGTTAAAGAACAACTGTGGTCAATTGTTTTATACATTGTCTTTTAAATAACTAAACTTGATAATGGGCACAATCTTTTTAGAAAAAAAGAATAAAACTAAACATTTCTTACATTTGTAACTTTTATTTGCAATAATGGTTTCTTTATATGTAATTGTTTTTTTCTTTATGTGCTATTACTCTTTACTGCAGGGCTCTCAAGTCAAGTAAAACTTTTTTTTAAATAAAAAATATATTCAAAGCAGAAATAAAATTTGTATTTAAATATTTTGATTATTACATATTTTTAGATTATTATTATTTTTTGGAAATATGAGAGGCAATCTACTACACTATTTGGGGGACAAATATGTTTTATTAGATGCAGAAGGACCACTGTGGTATTTTTTTATATGGTCTTTTAAATAACTGAATTATGACCAAAATTGCTTTAGAAATCAAAGCAAGAAATAAAAAATAAACTTTTACAGTTCTTTTATATGTGATTATTTTTATTTGGGGGCTTTTAGTCATGTAATGCTTTATCATTTGTAGGGATTTTTTTATTTAAAATGTATTTAAAGCAGAAAATAAATGTGTGTGTATACTTACATATTGTTAATATTGCACAATGTTTAGAATATAATTTTTTGGGAACTTGAGAGACTGTAGGAGGCACAAACATTTTTCACAGATGTTCCCTTATATCCTTACTTCTGTCCAGAAATTCAGAAGCAAGGGAAGCAAATGTAAATCTGGCACTATACAAATCCCTGATACAACCTGATTTGTAATATGGAGTACAATTTTGGGTTCCAGTTAAAAAAAAGGATCTGGTAGAGCTGGAAAACAGAGAAGAGCGGAAAAAATATATTTCATATTATTTTATTTAAGTACATCCAGGACCAATATAAGGCTTTATAAGGTAAAAGACGGCATGTTGAAGTAAGAACATAAAAGACTTCACCTTAAAGAACGAAAGGCGTTCATCATTGTAGGGGCAGTCAGATTGCGGAACGAAGGGATCAAAGGAGGTTGGCACTACATATTAAATAGATAACTTGGAAAAGGGTTGAATAAAAAAAGGGCATACAAGGTTATTTTGGATAACAAAAAATAGACGGGGTACTGATCCACTGACTACTCCTATTGTTAATATTTGGGATCACGAGTACTTTTTCCCTTATGAGACAACTGGAAATGTTTCAATGTTTTTTTTTTTTGTATGACTTCCTATGGATCAATTAACAGTTCACCTACTACAAGGATGAGAGGAGATCTAAAAATGTTGAACTTGATGGACTAAAAGTATTTTGTCAACCTCAATTACCATGATGGATTCTTCGGGAACCGGAGACCTAGATAAATGCATTACATGTTTGTAACCTGTTAAGCCAGGCAGGTGCCCCTGTGAATGATGCGTCCCTATGAGCCGCCTAGTTTGTTATTCACAAATCCATCTGTGACTGCAATAGCTGTCCATGGTTTCGTGCCAAAAACAGACAGCACACAGTAATTTATTTACTTTTTCTCAGCTATGTTTGTGTCTGAGATTAGGGTCGGCTCAAGTCCAGATTATACACCATTTATTTCATGTAATATCATTTTTCAGTTTTGTTTTGACTGCTTTGTTGTGTGACAGTCTTTCTCGGTACTCCATCAAACCTAGTATTAGGCTAACCCCACTGGATCATTATCTGCAACTAAAACTGGAATAACAACACAAAAAAGAACAGTCGATTATGTGAAGCATTAGGAGAAAAAAAATAATAAAACATAACTTTTATCAGTGATGGGTATAAAATAATTACCCTTAAAATTAAAATCCTATTCTGGATCGCTACCTTTTGTGTTGAAGGGGCTTATGTACCTCAATGAAGCTGTGAGCTATACTACGTATGGTCACTGAAGATGGGGACACAAATTGCAGTCCACTGGAGAAGGATCTGGCAATCCACTACGGTATATTTGCCATTAAAACCTTTTGGATAAGCATACCAGACATAAGATGTAACTGACGTGGTGCAGTCCATAGGGTCACAAAATATTAAAATAAAAAATGATAATTAACATTTGAAAAAAAGAAAACAAAATACTGAGTCTATGTTGGTCTCTATTGCACAATAACATCATACAGTAATACATCTAAAAATTGGGCTCATGAGCAGTATTATTGATATGTCTTTACCATATTGTCTTGGTCTTGTAGCTATTAAAAGTGATGAGAATGAGAAGCTGATGTTTCCTCACGTGTGGAGTATATAATCATAGTCTTATAGTCTTAAATAAGTAGTTGGGAGTCTAACAGAATTACAAAAATCGTGACTATGAACTGTACAAGTGACAAAATACTATATATATATATATATATATATATATATACAGTATATATATATATATATATATATATATATCCCCAGCTGTGAGCTAAACCATATAGGGACACCCAAGATGGACAATCCATAGCAGAGAGGTCAGACAATTTGTGGTCCACTGGAGAAGGAACTGGCAAGCCACTCCAATATCTTCGCCTAGTAAACCATATGGATAAGCACAACCAGAAAGACAGACACATGTGCCTGGTGTTCTGCGTCCATATGTCACCAAGAGTCGGGCACGACTGCAGGACTGAACAACAACAATATATATTTATAGTAAATAAATAATACATTTGAACATCTAAAACAAGTTAAAAAACGTGTCTCCTGCCCAGAATTCTGAGAAATACAGTTATTACACTGCATTCAGGGAACCTGAGCAGGGACATGCAAATGTACCCACAAAGTCCTTGCTCTTTAATCCAAATACCATTTCAAACTATGCAGTACATTTGTGTGTACTTTGTATTCTCTATTCAGTGATATAGCACATAATGCCTGTGAGATTTATTTAATCTTTTGCCATGCTAACAAAGAGTTATATTGGTAAGGAAAACACAATAAAGGAATATAAGCATGTCTGATATAAGCATAAGGCCATCCTGAAGTCTTGTTTGGGTTGGTAGAATGGGCAGGTTAGATGGGTTCGTATCTGCTGCCATATCTAAGCTACTGGTTAGTGGGTTCTGTTTATGTAACTACTGTTTAGTGACCCTACTATAAAAGATATTTCATTACCCCTGACTTTGTGCTGCTGTAGTGTGTGCCATTGTTGAGGTGCATCAACAAATTACGGTTTTCTTGATGTTGAGCCACATCAATACTGTTACAGAAGCAAAAAAGAACCACAAACAACTAAAAGTAAAAGCTGTGCAGATTTCATAACTCACTGTTAGTTTAAATATGTCCATAAACATATGCATACTGTATAAGAAATAACCAAATTATGAAGCCATATTATAATGGCCGACTCTGGACTCCAACTGCACATTACTTTGTACTGTAAGTGCTGTAGTGCAGAGGCACTTGCAGGCACTATCTAGTTCAAGCTTTACTTCATCACGCACACATGTAAGTATCACTATACCAGAAATAAATATGGCTGCCTCTACATACAAACAGTAAAACACGTCCTATCTGCTTCATAGAGAGACATAACTAATAACACAAAATTGCAGTGTTCAGGGCTAAGTTAAGTTTTGTTCTTGTTATTAACATATACTCAAAAGGAAGATCATATTTAAAACAAAAACATATATAAAACATTAATTAATTAGGAATTGGGTTCAGTTGCCAGTTTTCCTTTAAGAGTCCACATATTTCCATGATAACATGTTTTTTGTTCCTTCTGGAAAAAACTGTAGCCGATTTCATATAAAATTAATGGCCTTATTTTGAAGTTAAATCGTTTTTTTCTGAAAGCAAATTCCACAGTCTGATTGCTTTCTGAGTAAGGAAAAAATGCCTTTCTTGTCATCAGTTTAAGACATTCCTGTACAAGCTTTGCATTATATTTTCTTGTAAGTTTATTTAAGTTGCATGATTGAAGTCTTTCATTTAATTTTCGGTTTGCTCTAGTGCAGACGATTTATCATCACTCCTGGCTTTTATACAAAACAATAGTCTATGAATGTTTAAAAAAGAGTTTTTCCACAATTTCAGTAAAACACATCTTTAATAATCCTGGTGCCATGTTTATATAACAACTCGATGACTACTGTGCAGTATAATCTGTGTATATATTGGTTGACTGCAGAAATACTTCTATATCATCTATCATCTTGAAATTTTTTACATTTTATTCAAAGCAATGTCTAATTTAATCACTTGTCACATGTCATTTATATTTGTATGAAGAGGCCATAATGAAAGAAAACACTTAGGGGAATAAATAACATGTATACTTATCTACTTAGCATTTTATTGATTGAGAGTATTAGAGAAGCCAATGTGAGTTGCAGAGAACACACAGATAAAAATAAGCAACCTAACACAGACTGGAATCCACAGAAGTATTCTGTTTCTCTTGTTTTTATAACAGACTATAGCTTTTAATTGACACCTGTGTCCAGAAACAAGGGGGAAGGGGAGAGATGGAGCACAGACTCCTGGGTCCTCATTCAATTGCAATTTGGCCAATTGAATAGGGGTCTAAATAAGCACATAACATATTTTTTTTAATACGTTTTTAGTTAGTAAACATCTATCCAAAAGCAAGGTTTTCACTAACTAAACACTTAGTTAAAAAATATATGTTATGTGCTTATTTAGAGAACTATTCAATTGGCCAAATCGCAATTGAATGAGGGCCCTGGTGTCAGTGGCGTAGCTAGAGCTTTTGCCTCCTGGGGCTGTCCCTGTACATGGATTGGATACTCAGCCTGTGTTAAATCCAACCTTGGCTTTGCATTAAAGCTGTGCAATACAGCATGCATAAGCTTAAAGGAAGCCATGTTTGATAATGGCGACAAAATGAAGAGCGAGGCATTTGTGGGCACATTTGTGTGTCCCAGCTCAACTTCCCAGAATGCAGTGTAATAACTGTTTTTCTCGGAACTCTGAGCTGGAAGCAGGCTTTTTAAACTTGTTTTAGACATTCAAATGTGAACACAGATGTACTTTTTATTTACTGTACTACTGTACGGTGGAGGGCTTCTATCGCTCTTTTGCCCACCATATTATAAATGATTGTTGTGGTGAACTACCTACTCATAATTTCCACAACACAGGCTGAGATCCCACTTCATGCTGATGATAGCCAGTAGGCTTGAAACAGCTGTACATGGATTGGATACTCAGCCTGTGTTTATTCTAACCTTGGCTTTGCATTCAAGCTGTGTAATACAGCATGCATAAGCTTAAAGGAAGCCATGTTTGATAATGGCTACGGAATGAAGAGTGAGGCATTTGTGGGCACATTTTGTGTCCCAGGTACACTTCCCAGAATGCAGTGTAATAACTGTTTTTCTCGGAACAGTAAGCTGGAAGCAGGTTTTTTTAACTTGCTTTAAACATTCAAATGTGAACACAGATGTACTTTTTATTTACTATATATATATATATATATATATATATATATATATATATATATATATATATATAAATATAAATATATCGCCTTCTTTCTCACAGCCCCCTTCTTTCTATCTCCCCTCTCTTTCTCTCTCTTCCTCCCCCCCTCTTTCTCTCAATGTCTCCCTATTCCCCTCCCTTCTCTGTCTTTCTCCCCTTTCTTTCTCTCATCTCCTCTCCCTCCCCTCTCCTTTTCCCAATCCCCTTGCATTCTATCACTCTCTCTTTTTCTCTCTTTTTTTTCCTGTCCCCCTCACTTTCTCTCCCTCTCTCTCAGTCCCCCCTCTCCCCCTCCCCTTCTTTCACCCCTCACTCCATATCCCTCACTCTCTCTCCCTCCCTCTCTCTTCCCTTTCTTTCTCTCCTCTCCCCTCTCCCTCCCCCTCTTATTCTATCCATTTCTCTTTCTTTCTCTCCCCCTCTTTCTCTCTTTTTCTCTTCATCTTGCTCTCCCCCTTGCCCTATATATTCCCCTTCCCCCTCATGCATCTCCCTCTATGTGTCTCCCTCTTTCAGCCTTGCCTCTCTACCGCATCCCTCTCCCTCTCTTCCCCATGCATCCCTCTCACCAATGTCTCCTACTCTCCCCCATGTCACCCTTGCCTTTCCCTCCCTCCATGTGTCTCCCTCTTTCCCCCCATGCCTCTCCCTCTCCCCATGTCTCCCTTGCTCCCCCATGACTTCCTCTCCTTCTTGTTTCCCGCCCTCCCTCCATGTCTCCCCATGTATCCCCCCTTTCCCCTTGCCTTTCTCCCTCTCCCCCATGTCTCCTCCTCACCCCCAATGTCTCCCCTCTCCCTTCATGTCTCCCCCTTACCTCTCTCTCCCTCCATGTGTCTCCCTCTTTCCCCTTGCCTCTGCCCCCCCTGCCTCTCCCTTTATATCCATGTCTCCCTCTCCCCCCATGTCTCCCTCTCCCCCCCCATGTCTCCCCTTTCCCCCATGCTCTCCTCTCCGCCATGTTTCCGTCTTCTCTTTCTCCCTCCATGTGTCTCCCTTTCTCCCCTTGCCTCTCTCCCCCAGGCCTCTCCCTTTACATCCATGTCTCCCCGTGTTTTCCCCCTCTCCCTCAATATCTCCCCCTTCCCTTTCTCTCTTCATGTGTCTCCCTTTTTCCCCATGCCTCTCCGTCCCTCCATGTCTCCTTCTCTGCCCCATGCCTCTCCCTCCCTCCATGTCTCCTTCTCTCCCCCATGCCTCTCCCTCCCTCTATGTCTCATTCTCTCCCCCATGCCTGTCTTTCCATCCATGTCTCCTTCTCTGCCACCATGCATCTCCCTCCCCCATTTCTCCTTCTCTCCCCCATGCCTCCGTCTCCCTCCATGTCCCCCCCTCTGCCTCCATGTCTCCCTCTACCCCTCCATGTCTCTCCCCCATACCTCCCTCTCCCCCTCTTCCCCCATGTTTCTCCCTCTCCCTCCATGTCTCCTCCTTCCCTTTCTCTCACTCCATGTGTCTCCCTTTTTCCCCTTTGCCTCTCTCCCTCATGCCTCTCCCTCCCTCCATGTCTCCCACTCTCCCCCCATTCCTCCCTCTCTCACTCTATGTCTCCCCCTCTCTCCCATGCCTACCTCTCCTCCTCTCCCTCGTCTCTTAACTCCTGCTCCGTGCTGCCAGTCGGCTGGCTATTCCCTCTGCTGGCTCCTCCCCATGCCAGCAGACACAAGCAGAGAGCAGGGAGCCTTAGCATATTTGCCACCCCCAAAAAAGTGACACCTGGAACGCTCTGAGCCCCACGCACCCCCGTTCCTAGTTACTGCCTGGTGCAGATCACTTTTAAATCAACTTAGATAGGACAACACTTCTAAAAGAATTAGACTCCCACCTTGAGAGACCTCAAACACAGGTATAAAGATTGTGTCCATCAAATTGTCTGGTCACCTCTAGGGTCAATCTTTTGTTTTCTCTGTTCTCTTCTCATTATTTACCCTGTATATCAGTCTGTATCCTGCGAGTTGGTTTAGTGTATATGTGTGGTATATATGCACATTTGAATATATTCATATTATGTGTACATAAAAATGTAACTACATATATATCAATACCCAGATAGATCAGCAGACTCACTTATGTCTTATTGTGGTGGTCTAATCGTGGTCTTATTTCGTATCCTATTGCGTATCATTGATCGAAATGGATGCAAATAACTCCATTGGAGGCGTAATAGAGCTTAAACCATCATTTCATTAGTCATCTCCACAAAAGTTGTGTAATGATATACATATATATGTAATATAATAAGATAAAAAGGTAAAATAAACCTAACTAAAACGCTGTTGTGCGGCTTCCTCAGTTAGAAAATCCTGAGATTTCTCTCGTATGGGTCAAAAATGCTTCGAGCAGCATAGATAAAAATCTGTGTCTGTATTGTAGAAAATAAATAAATGATAAGGGGCAATTTATGTGATAACTTTATTAAATTTAATGTCACTAATCTGCTACCTAATCTCACCACATTACTATCAGTCTACATGCTCTTACTCCCTTATAACATCTCTCTACCACACAACATGTTTTTCTCTGTGTATAGAGAACTTTTTGAGGGAGAGGAGGTTCCTACCCTTGCTTCCAAGTAGATAAAAGCTTGCAACATTGTTGCTCTCGTCAGATAGTGGCTGTTAACTGACACAACCCTCATTAGGTCTCAGGACCCCAAATTTATTATATACTAGCTACTTGCCCGACAAAAATTACAGGAGTAAAATTTTAAGGCTGGGAATGTTGTACCTTCGGCGCTCATCACAAGCCCCATGCTGATCGCCTTCGGCGCTCATTGCGAGCCTCTCCCTCCGTCTACTGTATCGTGAACACCGCGCTGATTGCCTTCGGAGCTCATTGCGAGCCTCTCCCCGCGTCTACTGTACTCTTCGCCGCTCATTGCAGGCCTTGGCAATCCATAACTTTCATGCTTCGCAATGTTTACCTTCGGCGCTCATTGCGAGCCTCGCCCTCCCCTGTGTAGTTTAGGGGCCATGCGATGAGTGTTACTGCCTTGGGTTAAGTGTTACTTGCTTGTGCTAAGTGTTACTGGCTTCGTGCTCTTTTTTACTGCTTTCGGCCTCTTTTTTTCGTCCTGTTACATTTTTTCGGCCGCCATTTTTTTTCTTGCTTTTTGATATATGCCTTAAATTTACTTGCAATCCCACTCACAGGCTCCCTGGCCCTCCCCCTGTGCTGTGTGTGAGTGTGTAAGTTAATTAGAGGTGCTCATTGCAGCCCCGCAACTGGGGTTTTTCACTTTGTGAGGCCCGCATTATTTAACATTGTGTGACCAACATTCGTACTGTAAGATCCACAACTATTATATGTGATTGCTACAAAGAGACTCCCCCTTATGGATTGCTACCATGTCATGGTGAAGGCTCTTGTGTACTTCAATTAAGCTGTAGGGTCATCCAAGATGTGCAGGTCATAGCAGAGACGTCAGGCAAATTGTGTCCTACTGGAGAAGAAACTGGCAAGAATACCATATGGAAACAGAAACACAGACAGATGTGCTTGGGTTCTGTGGTCCATATGGTCACAGATAGTCGGACATGACTGAATGACTGAACAACAACAACAACAACATAAAGAGACTATAATGAAAGAGCATATACTTAGAGAGGTATAAACCTTTACATACACCTGCACATGAACAGCCTTATTAAATTGTGATCTGGCCAATTGAATAAGGCTTTATATAAGCACATAGCATATTTATTTACAGAAGTTTTTAGTTAGTGAACTTCTATCCAAAAGCAAGGTCTTCGCTAACTAAAAACTTCTGTAAAAATTTTTTTTTTTATTTGTGCTTATATAGAGCCCTATTCAATTGACCAAATCACAATCTTATAAGGCTGTTAGCCTTTATTACTCAATAGTCAAAGGATGTAGATGAGATGAGTTGCAAAGAGAGCTAACAGACACAAACTGGAATTCACAGCTGCATTAAGGTGGCCCTTGGTCTTTTGAAAGATTACAACCATAACTTGAATCAGAGTGACAGAAAACT